>JAIFKG010001209.1:0-16086 GCA_020351975.1 Phyllosticta ampelicida | reverse complement strand
TCCTCCTCCTCCTCCTCCTCTGCACCAGTCACCTCAATTGTGGGCATCACCGGATCCTCCTGCTTCTCCTTCAACAACAACAACTGCTGCTGTTGCTCCAGCAGCTGCCTCTGGCGCCATCTATACTGCTCCTCCTGCATCTTCAAGAGCCTCTGCACTTCCTCCTCCTCCCGCTGTTGCTGCTTGACATGGGCGCGGACCTGCGCCGCAACCTTTCCCCGCTTCTCCTCTTTACGCTCGCGATACCACTCGCGCACCTCGCGGCTCAGGACCGCTGTGTCGTGTTCTGGCGCTGCGCGGTGGATCTCTTTGAGGCCGGCGACCAGCTTCTTGAGCGAGTTTGTGTTGTCTCCCGGCACCGGACGCGGCTGTTGCGGAGTGAAGCTGCGAAACTCCGCGTGCCGTTGCGAAAAGCTCGCCGTGGTTGCGTTTTTGGTAGGTCGAGGGCGTGGTGCGCTGGGGATGGGCGCGGGAGTTGAGCGTGACGACGCGGCGCGAGCGGCGTGGACGGCGGTCGAAACTCCGTCTTGCGGTCCGTTTTCCTCGGCGGGAAAAAAGTGTTGATGTTGCAGTGGCTGCTGTTTTGGTGACATTTCGTTCTCCAAGGGCGTTGCAATTTTCAGATTTTGCCTCTTCTCCTTTTGGATTCTTTTTGCTGTTTTTTTTTTTGGCGGGGGGGGGGCGTCTATGGTGCTTTTGGGAATTCGGTGATGTGCTGATTGACCTGGAATATTAAACTGCGGATGCGATTATTTCTGCTCCAGAGCAGTTTCGTAAGTGGGCGCAGCGCAAGCAGCGTGTGTATTTTCGAAAGTATCCACAGTTCTGCGATTCGCAGTTGGAAATCTTTATCTCTGGAAAGAAACAAAAGTCAAGAGCCAGCTTGACTTGAGGATGAACGGAATGGATCGACGTCTCTCGAAGGGAAAAATCTCGAAGCGAACAGAAAGATACGACGGCTCGAAAAAGACTGGGCGGGGTGAATATATACAAGGACTGTGTCACTCTTTGACTCAACTTGTCCTATTGTTCCAGAAAAAGCTTACGCATCATGTGTCGCAGCGCCACGAGGCAGAAAACAAAGGACGACCATCTATTTTTGGTAAGGACGGCTCTATGTGTGCCAGGTGAGTTGGAGCTGCAGCGAGAGAGGGCCGCGAGTCGATGCTCGTTGGAGAGACTGACGAATTCAGACTGAGAAATACGGGAGGAGGAAACGTCGACGTTGGCGATTTTTGAAAGGAGAGATGGCGAGGTTCATTCTAGATACTTTCGCATGGAATCAAGGTTACGTTTGCTCCTACTCCCTCCAAGCTCGACTTTCTAAGCGCCAGGGCTCTGGGAAGAATCTCCAAATCTTACGTCCCGCGATCGCTCTGCATTAATCTTGCCCACATAATTTGCCAGCAGTCTCTGTTTTTTTGTGGAAAAACTACACTGAAATGTGATGGTCGTGGGGAGTTGGACAATAGGCAAGCGAGTCTTTGAGGGTCATGAACATTTCAGATCACTTTGAACAGTTGATGCAAATTTTCATTCTGACCCAAGTACTCATGATGGACAGTCAACTCGGGCGTGAGACGAGAAGTGCAAAGCCTCAAGCCGTCACGTTCAATCAATCCCGTAGGACTTCACTCGATCAACAGAAGAAACGGCACCCAGGCACTACAGACTACGTCTTCTGATTCTCAACTGCCGCAATAATGGTTGCAGACAGCTGGGATTACGATTTCAAGACACCAGGACCCAGCCCATCCAAACTCAAACTCAGTCTCTACTCTTGCGGAGAGGGATATATCATTTGAAGAAGAGGACAAGGTATTGTTTGAATTAAGATGTAGAAGTTTTCAAAGAAAAGGCCAGGAGAGGGGGGCAAACTTGACTCTACTCCCCCCAGAAAGGCAAAGACAGAGGTGGGACAAGCAAGACGACAAAGAAGAAGCTCCAAGCGCCACCACATCACCGCATGCCAGTTTTTTCCAACCTGTGGTGGCGGCAGCTGGTCAGTATGATTCACGTGCTGGGATGAGAGAGGAGGACGGTAGACTCACTTTATTATCCTGAGAGTCATATCGTCATAAAAGCCATGACAACTGTCGCGTTTACAAGAATATGGCACCCGCAGCGACGGCTCCGAAGAAGCCGGCCGAAGCCTTCCAGTCGGGGAAGTGCGCAGCAGCACCACCCGTCTCCATAACGACACCGGAAGAGGTGGGAGTCAGGGTCGTGGTGGGCGTGGTTGGCGTCGATATCGACGAGGAGACGCCGTCGGCGCTGCCCGTGATGCCGCTGCTGCTGCTCACGTTACTGTGCGAGCACTTGGTGCAGACGGTCGTCGTGGTCGTCACGTCCTCGAGAGTGCTGCCGGAAGACGATGGTGAGGCACTAATGGGGCTGGCGGTGGCAGACGCGCTTGGCGAAGACGAAGACGAGGACGCTGGCGATGCGGAAATGGCAGAGAGCGAGGTGCTGGAAGTAGGACTGCCGGCCGTCGAGGACACTGAAGTGGTATCGCAGGGCACGGTGAGCGTCACGGTCGTTGGGTGATCGCTGTGGCAAACGGTGCAGACCGTGACCGTTGTCGTAAAGCCAGGAGGGAGGTAATTGGAGGTGGTCATTGGCCACGCGGGGGTTTCTCCTGAGCAGGTCTCTGTGACGGTGTAGGTATTTGGCACCAAGCCAGTCGAGCAGAGGGTTACGTAGGATGTCGTGTAGACTGTCGTGTGCAAAATGGGCACAGAGGTAGTTGATGCGTCCGATACACTGGCCGTCGCCGAAGCCGTGCTCTTGTGCGCGCAGGAGGGGCATGTGGTGATGATGACTTCATCTGTCTCCGTAACGACTGGAGTGCTCACGGAGCTCATTGACGAGATGCAGTCATCGTAGTAGACGTGGGTGATGTAGCTGGGGACGAGGCCTTGCGCAGAGGCGCCAGCGACGACCGCCAACACTGCCACAACTGTCGACCTCATTTTGTCTTCTTGTATTAGGTTCTTGTGAAGGAAAGGATGAAGAAACAGGGAGCTTTTCGCGAAGGAGCGACGGTTTGACCAACGAGCGACGGACGACCAAAACAAGTGGTAGCAGTGGGAAAATTAAGGAAAGTTGGCGGAGCAGATCGTGAAGGTGGCCATGCAGCTTATAAGCCTGCTTGCGGTTGTTTACTGCTTTTTGGAATGCATGGTATTGTAGGCGTCTCTCACACGTCGCTACTTACGGAGCCCAGGGCTAAGTCTTCGAGAGGCGGAATGTGTTTTACCATGAGACAGGCTTTGCGCCAAGCACTATGTCTTCGACGCGGTCGAGACTTTGCAGTTGGTGTTGACAACCGCAACAATGCGAAGCAGCTGGAAGAAGGCAGATACTGGACCATTGATCGGGCATCCAAAAGGATTACTGACATCAAGGACGCGCACATTTTGCCAATTCGTTTCGTTCGAACGGGGTGGTCGTTGCGAGATCTGGTGTTGTCGTGAGGTTGATGTCCGACCTCAGCATTCCGATGTTGGCCAAGCTATTGTCAAGTCTTTGTTCAGTCGCACGAGATTTGCTGTACCGAACACGGTCGACTGGTCAACGTCGACTCTTAATGCTTTCAGATGCGGATGGAAGTTCGGGAAACAAAAGACTGGGAATAGCAAGAAATGGGAAATGGCGAGGCGCAGACTTCTCCCTGAGCGCAGTTAGCGCTCAGACCAAATTCGACGCGTCCCAAGTCACGAAAAATCCTCGTGGGATTGCTGCGCGCCCAGAAACAATCACGGCAACAAGTGGAGAATGAAGGGGATATCTGCCTTTTTTCATTCATCTCTACCATATGGAGGTCCTTCAAACCCCTCTCAGATCAAAAAATTCGTCCTGTCATGTTCAGTTTCCTCCATGGTCCAGTCTAGCTTTGGGTCGTGATATCATTCAATTTACAAGTTGACGGCAGTGCGGAAGTTGGTGCCAGCGTAGACGGCCTGGCTGCCGAGCTCCTCCTCGATGCGGAGGATCTGGTTGAGCTTGGCAAGACGCTCAGAACGGGCAGGAGCACCAGTCTTGATCTGGCCAGTGCGGAGGCCGACGACGATGTCAGCAATGGTGACATCCTCAGTCTCACCAGAGCGGTGGGAGACCATGACGCCCCAGCCGGCGGCGAAGGCATCCTTGGCGGCCTGGGTGGCCTCGGAGATGGTGCCAATCTGGTTGACCTTGAGGAGGAGGGCGTTGCAGGCCTTCTGCTCAATGGCCTTCTTGATGAAAGCAGGGTTGGTGACAGTCAGGTCGTCGCTAAGAATGTGGTCAGTCAAGTCCGACAGCGTTTTGGCGCCAAAACTTACCCAACAATCTGGAAGTCAGAGGTCTTGAAGAAGTAGCTCCAGGCCTCCCAGTCGTCCTCAGCGAAGGGGTCCTCGATGGAGACAATGGGGTACTTCTGGGCCAGGGACTTGTACAGGTCGGCGAGTTGCTCGTAGGTGAGCCACTTGCTCTTGTCGCTGTTGGGGTTCTTGAAGTCGAGGTCGTACTTCTTCTCCTCAGTCTTGTAGAACTCGCTCGAGGCAACGTCCATGGCAATCTTGATCTTGCCAGTGTAGCCGGCCTGCTCAATGGCGTCGGTGATGAGGTCGAGAGCCTCCTCGGCAGTCTGAATGTCAGGAGCGACACCGCCCTCGTCACCAACGTTGCCAGCAGACTGGCCGTACTTCTTCTTGGCCAGGGACTTGAGCTTCTGGTAGACCTCGGCACCCTGGCGCATGGCCTCGGTGAAAGAGGGAGCGTCACTGGGATCTTGTAAGCAAAGCATCTCGCGTCAGTCCAGCCGGCAAACTTACGAAGGAACAATCATGAACTCCTGGAAAGCGAGGGAGCCACCAGCGTGGGAGCCACCGTTCAGGACGTTCATGAAGGGAACGGGGAGAACGTAGGGCTTCTTGGTGCCGGCCAAGTCGGAGATGTGCGCGTAGAGAGGAACACCCTTCTCAGCGGCGGCAGCCTTGGCAATGGCCATGGAGACACCGAGGATGGCGTTGGCACCGAGCTTGGTCTTGTTGGGGGTGCCATCGAGATCGATGAGGAACTTGTCAACCTTGGACTGGTCCTTGACGTCGAGGCCCTCCTTGATCAGAGCAGGGGCAATGATCTCGTTGACGTTGGCGACAGCCTTGGTGACGCCTACAAGGGTCAGTATTTGGGCGTGACCATGTCCAGCAGCTCTTCAAACTCACCCTTGCCACCCCACTTGGACTTGTCGGCATCACGGAGCTCGCAAGCCTCGTGGGAACCTATATCGCAGTCAACAAATGATGTTCGTTTGCCGGCTGGTTGTAAACATACCGGTGGAGGCACCCGAGGGGACAATGGCACGGTGGAGGCCGGTCTCGGTGACAATGTCGACCTCGACGGTGGGGTTACCACGGGAGTCGTAGACCGAGCGGGCGTGGATCTTGGTGATGGCCATGGTTCTGGTGGTGAGAAGATGGTTAGTTCAAGCGAGAGGCAGAGGAGGAGCAGCGGCGTGTTTTATAGGTAGTTCCGCATCGGCCACGAGCGCCAGACACGGAGTCCCGTTCGCGTGATGTCAGACGCTTGGTGGGCTCAGTGTCTGGATGAAAAGCGGCCCCGCGGCGTATCACGGTGTTGCTTCGCCGACGCACGGTTTGGTAGCCAGATCTCATCCCACCGGTGACACGGCAGGTGGACCGGCGGGGGTGAGGGAAGAGCCTGACAACCAAGGAGGCATTGACTTACGGTGATGATGGACGGACGGTGAAGGTCGAGGTCGAGGGCGAGGTTGCGGTAGAGGGGAATTGAGATGGAGGGGCGAAGGTGGAGGAGGAGGGGGCAGCACGAGAATTTTGTTGAACGATGGCGGGGTCGCCCGTTGCTAGCTGCTAGCTGGGTGGCCGCGGGCTTGGGCTGCGGTGATGGGTAAGAGCGCCTCTCGCATTCTGGGCTCTCTAGGAGGGGTTCGAGGCGCCGACGTGATTGGACCCCTGGGATCGTTACCAGGTTGCACCGGCTCCCGAACAGCCACCCGAGCTCTTTGGCATATGTACCGTGTACCGTGACCGTGAGCATGTCGTAGTGGCGGCCGTCACCGTGAGCATGTCGTAGTGGCGGCCGTGACTCACCAGGAAACATAACCGCCGTCGGCGACCGATGCGCGCTGACTCGGCGTTGGTGCCTCAGGCGCAGATCTTGACTCGCGTCGGCGTCGTCCGCCAAGCCCGCTTTGACCTCTCGGGCCGCCGCTGTGACCTCCTCCGGCTGATGCTCCCACAGGTACCTAGGACGTAGATGCTCTAGCAAAGCTCCTGCTCTCGTCGCGCTCCTCAGTCAACTTCCATCCACCACCAAACGCCTTCCCCGTCTCCATCGCGTCGCTGCCCCATCCTCACTTCCACCCGCCATCCGCGATCCCGCATCCCGCATCCCGCATCCCGCATCCCGCGTCTCGCTCCCGTCTCCGTTTTCATCGCAAGCGTCCGGCGAGCTTGCACCACCAGCTCCGCGTCCGAAGCCGTCCTCACATCAGCGTCATGGCCTCCGCGTCCGACCCAGAGCGGCAGCGTGCCCTCGACGAGTACAAGGACAAGCTTCTGAGCTCGAGGGAGTGGGAGGCCAGGCTCAAGGCTCTGAGGCTGGAGATCAAGGGTCTGCAGCGCGACTACGACGTGTCCGAGGAGAACATCAAGGCGCTGCAGAGCGTCGGGCAGATAATAGGAGAGGTGTTGAAGCAGCTGGATGAGGAAAGATGTACGTTGCCCTTGCGAATTGTAACGGTCCACCTGCGGCTCGAGCTAATGGGACAAACAGTCATTGTCAAGGCATCGTCAGGACCGCGCTACGTGGTTGGCTGCCGCTCCAAAGTCGACAAGGCAAAGCTCAAGCAGGGCACCCGCGTTGCATTAGACATGACGACACTCACCATCATGCGGATGCTTCCCCGTGAAGTCGACCCGTTGGTCTACAACATGTCGCTGGAAGATCCTGGCCAGGTCAACTTCAGTGGTATCGGTGGTCTCAACGACCAGATCAGAGAGCTGCGCGAGGTCATCGAGCTTCCTCTCAAGAACCCTGAACTTTTCCTGCGAGTAGGCATCAAGCCACCAAAGGGTGTGCTTCTCTACGGCCCGCCTGGAACCGGAAAGACGCTTCTGGCGCGTGCTGTGGCGAGCAGTCTCGAGACCAACTTCTTGAAGGGTGCGTGCATTAAACTTGGCCAATCGCCGACTGCTAACATCACCTAGTCGTCTCGTCTGCCATTGTCGACAAGTATATCGGAGAGTCTGCCCGTCTCATTCGCGAAATGTTTGGCTACGCCAAGGAGCATGAACCCTGCATCATCTTCATGGATGAAATCGACGCGATTGGCGGGAGGAGGTTTTCGGAGGGCACCTCGGCGGATCGGGAAATCCAGCGTACCTTGATGGAATTGCTTAACCAATTGGACGGATTTGACTACTTGGGCAAAACCAAAATCATCATGGCCACCAACCGGCCCGATACGCTCGACCCAGCTTTGCTGCGTGCTGGACGTTTGGACAGGAAGATTGAGATTCCGCTGCCCAATGAGGTCGGCCGGCTGGAGGTTCTCAAAATTCACGCTGGTGGCGTGCAGACGGAGGGTGAGATTGACTTTGAGAGCATTGTCAAGATGAGCGATGGCTTCAACGGTGCTGACCTGCGAAACGTCGTCACTGAAGCGTAAGTGCAACCTAATTCTTTGAGCAACGCAGAAGCTAATCCTTTGCAGTGGTCTGTTTGCGATCAAGGACTACCGGGATGCCATCAACCAAGACGACTTCAACAAGGCCGTGCGGAAGATGGCCGAGACGAAGAAGCTGGAGGGCAAGCTTGATTACCAGAAGCTGTAGATGAAGCGCCCAAGAGTCGGGGACACGAGTCAAAACGACGTGGCTAGGGACAAATATGATGATAATTGCATGAGAGGCGCACTAGGCATAGAATCAATTGCCTATCATGTGCTCATCAACTGATTTGAGTTGCCTTGTTGATTTTGAGTGGGCATGTGTCATACATCAAGGACCGACAGTCGCCTGGCTTGAAAGATTACGCATAAATTCGATGCTTTATAATTTTCGTTACTGACGTCGTTAGGCTAACGAAACTGGCACGTCAACCTCGTTCTCTGTGCTGTTCTCAATCGCCAGAGGACAAAACAAGGTTGCAAATGTCGGGCCGACGCTCTGCGGCTCTACCCGTACATGTAGCCGGCAGCCGCTGCGGTAGCATAAACGTGCGGCTCGTGTGGCTTTAGCCAATATATATTCTTCCTTCGATTTCAAGACCCCATCTGCCAAGGCCAACGTTTGCTGGATATTCGCTGGGCATTCCAATTGCTTGAAGCTGTCCGACTGGCTAGACGCTTGGGAGAACGCGGGGCACAAAATATCCGGATGCTGGCGAAGAGCCGACCAGATAGAATGTCTACCAGAACTTATACCACGACTTGTTCTTGGAAGAAGAGTGACCATCTTGTGTTTCGTTTCCAGGCGACAGCGCCGACTTGGCCGCGTTTTGCGCGTGAGCGATCTGGGCCTTCAGCCGTTCAATTTCCGCTAGCAAGGCCATGTCAATCAGCACCCGTCATGATGGTCGTTTCTTGCCTCGTTCCATGTTCATCCCTCTCTCCGAGTGTGCAAAGGTCGGACAGGTCAGGAATCGTGAGGTCCAAGGAAGTTGCGGTTGTGTCCGAGTGGGTGGGCGGGCGTCGCCCCGGCTGGTCATCACGCACCTTCCGAATCCTGCCTCTTCTCGACGTCTTCCAGCTTCAGCCAGCCGTAGTAGAGCCCTTGGTATACGATGAACGCGCCGAGGAACACTTTGAGGATTGGCGGGCCAAAGTCCTTGTAGAAGTCTCTCTGCAATAGCACATTAGTTGGATGTTGGTGGTGCGTTGCGCACGAGGTAAAGCTCACATGCTTATTCGACGCTGTCGCATCCTGCTGCTGCTGCCGCTGCTGCTGCTGCGACGAGTATCTAACCCTCTGTCCAACACATGCAATGTCTACAACGTCTGACGCCAGCAATCTGGGGCGGACCCATGGCGGTCGCGCAGCAGCGCCGCCGGTGGTGCGCGACAGGGTTGACATGGTAGTCGAGCGAGCGGCGAACATGATGCTCCAATGGCGCGATTGCGTCGGAGACGCGAGAGAGTATGACTCTTCAATTGATGTAAGATGACGGGAAGCGGCGGCAGCAGAGCGTCGAGGAAACGTGGTCACTTTGCGTGTCGTTCTCGATAGAGCGAACGTAAGAAACGCGGGTGCGGAGCAAGAAGGGGAAGGGAGCATTCCGGCTACTGTGAGGCTCGCGCGTCTGAGCATCCACTTTCCCCAAGGGACCACCTGTCTATCCGGACGACCGTGTAAGACTTCTACAACTACCACCACAACAGACTCGCCGCGCACCAGAGACGGTGACCACTCAGCTTCTCCATTGTTTTCATTCCTCTTCACCAGAATTCAACTGTCTATCTTTCTTTGCGCTCCCCCTCAACAGCAAGCTACCAAGCTAGATCACCTCCGCGCCTCCTCCGCATCCACCTACTATTCGTCGCAACCCTTTGCCACAGACGCACCGCGCTCTCTCTCTCTCTCTCTCTCTCTCTCTCCAAACTCTCGCAACCAACCGATACAATGGTATATATGCCTCCCTCCTGCGCGCTCTCACACCTCGCAAACCCCACAAGTTTACCCTATTCCCTCCCCCTCTCCCTCCCATCCTTCTCACAACGTCAACGTGTTCCCAAGTATACGTGTCGTTCCTTTGCCATCTCCAATATTCTAACACCACACACGCAGGCCCAAACCCCCCAGCAACGCCTCGCCAACGAGCGCTTCGCCAAATCCGAAGCGGCCAAGCGCGGCAAGCCGGCCCCCGTCGTCAAGAAGCAGGAGGTGCAAAAGTCGCCCATAAGCAAGGGTTGGGTCGGTACGTCAAGATTACCCAGAAATTAGTCCCTGAGGCGCCAGGCGCGAGTACAGCGCTAAAGTATGGTCCCGGATCAGGATCATGCTTGAATACGGGTATTGGTTATTGGCTAACTCGTGCGCTTCGCAGTTATCCTCGCCTTCGTCGTTTGCGGTGGTCTCATCTTCGAGCTGTTGAGACTGTTCTTCTAGGAGTAAGCCCGTGCGCGAACAGCCAGAAACAGGAGGAAAATGGAACCGGCTCATCAAAAAAATTTTGACACATAAAGGGGTCGATTGATGTCGGCATGTGGCTGGCAGACTTCCGGTTGTAAGGCTTCTTGTACTTTGGTTTCTTGGAGTTAAGGGCGATATCCGACGAAAGCATTTTCTGTGGGGACAGCTAGTGTTTTCTCTCTCGTTTTGGAAGCATCAGAAAGGATAAATAGCACTGTTGCTAGAAGTTCACCCAAAGAGATTCTCTTCATTGGCTACACATTTAGCTCCTCAGACTGGACAGTGCAAGAGCCCGGTCACATTACATGGATAAAGAGCTTTTGATACAAAACATTGAAGCCACGATCCACCAATAAAAAAAAAATCCCAGTTCGCTTTCCGGTCTAATGCAAGTTGTACAATATGCAATAAAAGGGGTATCGCGTGATGAGCTCAATCGTCGTCGTACTTGGGACCACCGTTGTGATATTCCCCGAGCAGAATGTCGTCTGGTGCCGGGCCGCGGTTGTTGCGCACTGCAAGCCATTGTCAGTCCAGGGTCTGATGCTCTTCAGAAGATTCAACTCACCCCACTCAGTCTCGACGCGGAAGAAGATCCAAATCCATCGTCTAAACACCTCCAAAAACTCCATCATGAAGATGCCGCCTTCTAGGTCGTTGAAGTGGTCTAAGTGCGGGCTCAGCTTGACGCTCCACGTGCAACGGAGCATGAAGTCAACTGCAATCACAACATAGTAAAATTGCGGGGCGTGGAAGAAGCGATGGCGGCGCAGGCCCCATGGGTGTTCCGGATTGTTGCGCTCCTTGGCCGAGGAAAAGAGGGTCAAGTCCCAATCCTTGGTCACGTCCCAGTAGAACGAGTACATGGAGTTGACGAGGACGGCAAAGAGCCACAGGCGGAAGAGGCCTGCCTCTGTCATCCCGAGCTTGGCTGGATCGTAGCCGCGCTGCAGCGCACTGAGGATGATAACGGGGAATGCGCTCGAGTACTTGGCCGCGTTGGCCAGATGCTGGCCGCCCCAGCCACCACTGCCGATTGAATCTGTCCTCTGATTGCCTTTCCGCACGCGGTAATATTCAATCAAGCATTGGCGGAATCGAATCAAGTATGGGATGCTGATAATTAAGGGAACCCAGAACGTGCCGCCGCAGCTGCGGTCCGGTTTGGCCGTCGAGTGCTTCGAGCTGAAGAACATGCACAGCGCAACGAAGAGGTCTCCAAGGACCTTAGCATACGATGTAAGCGCATCGGCCAAGAGGATGTCGCCGAACTTCCCGTCTTGTGCTTCAGCGATGCCGCCAATGCTTATTCGTCTAAGTGTTGCCATGAAGCGCGAGCGGCCGGAGCGAGAGATGGCATGCCATGGGAGGACTATGCATAGGACGAGAACTATGAGGTACAGGTTCGGAAGTAACTCCCACTCGACGACGAGGGTCGGGTCGCCGCGTGTGGACAGCCAGAAAAGGGCGATCGAGACGACCAGGGGAATGGTAAGGAGTGTCGCCAGTCGATACGTGGACAGGTGGTGCGATGGGTGCGTCACCGAGGACCGCGGAGGATATCGTATTAAAGAGGGTACATCCTAGAAGGTGTCAGCGCCTGAACAGGCACGGTCACGGTTGAGGGAGTCCAACAATGCGAATGAGACGGAGGTAATGGAGGTTCGCGCCCCATGCCCAGACACCTGGTTCAGTGAATCAGTACAACTTCTGCTCCAATCCATTGTTTTGCCTACAACCAACCCAGAACTAGTAAAGAGGCCACACGGTAGGGCAGAGGCAAGATCAGACTAAACGAGTCCAACTCCGGCTCAACACGAGGGTCACCGTCCATGATGCGGGCACCCTCCTAATTCACCGCGCCAGAGGGAATTCCGTTGCGCATGTAGAACAAAGGGCTTGAACGGGGGGCAACGGCCACGCGCGGCTGGACCGAAAGAATCAAAGAACCCCAAGGCGGCTTGCGAATACCTAGGTCGGTGCACACGATGGTTGTTGCGGTCGGAAGTCCACGTTCCCCATTTACAAGACGCTGAATCCGCCAAGAAGGCAGCCCTACCGGAAGAACGCCGGATCACTCCGACGCGCCTCCCCCAGATGGGACGACTCAGTATCCCTGCTAGCGGCTTATGGCCCGTACCGACTTCGAGGTCCATGACGCGCTTGGGGTTCTTTTTCCCTAGGGATGCCCCATTCTTACTGCTCTTAGCAAGCTGCTTGCGCCCATGACATCAATATTCCGCCGCCGTGGACCTACAAAGGCATTCCCGCCTGCCGCCATGTTCTATTCCTTTGCTCGTTTGTCCCTTTGACGCAAATTCGCCGCTCTCGAAATCGCCTTAGTATCTGCAAGATCACTCCTAATTTGCCATACTATTGATTGCAACCTCCTGGCATATCCAAAATGGCATTCTTCAAATCCAAGGCCTTCTGGGGCATCACTGCCACCACCGCCGGTGCCATCTACGCAGTCCCGAAGCTGTCAGGAAACCTCTTCGAGACGCCAGCAACCAGAGGGGTCGCGGAGGCCTTTACAGCCGGTGGAGGAAGTCCCACGCATACGCCTGCGGCGGGAAACGCGACAAGGAGCCGTACCGAAGTCCGCCAGCGTGCAGAAGGGGAGGGTGTTGGTGCGTCGAGTCAATACCCAAGCTTTTTTTTTTTTTTTTTTCCTTTGTTTGGAAACCTGGACTAAAGGAGATTGATACAGGTCTCGGTACCAAGCACTTCCAGGAGAACCACGCATCGCAAAGACCAGACTCTCCGCATGTGGTTGCGAAGAAGTTCAATGAAGCTTTCACAGGCATGGTAGCCCTGGGCAACCGATGTCTACATGCTTCTGGTTGCTCCTTTGTGGACGTTTGCTGACCATCCAATCACAGGGCATGAAAAGGGAAAATAGCCCAGAGCTATTGAATTTCTTCCAATCGTATTTGCATGAGGATTCTGGCATTTCTATGCTCTAACCCATGCCATCGAAGAGCTGTTGTCCAACACGCGAAATTTCGACGTGGTATTCTTTGAACGACCACCTTACTTTCCGAGTGACGCTTCCATGTTTCACTTAATGAATCATTTTTCCACCTTTTTGTTGATGGTACTTGATGACTGTGTTGGTGGTTCTGGCAGTTGACGAGGGCGCACGGCAGCCCGGCTTGAGGTCGGTAGTCGAATCTTCACCTTTTGATTCTGACTGTGTAGCCGTGTCGTACCGATCGAGATCGAGATCCTTAGTGCTGCTCGGAGCACTTCGACTTGCTGGGTTTGGCAGATTCCCGCGTTGTATTGATCGAGTTTCTGACACACCTGTTCGATGTCCTCGACGTATTCGCGTTGATGGTCGGTGATGAGCTCCCCAAGGCTCTCGTCCCAAGTGTCCTTGTTGTGTCCACGCAGGTCGCTTAAATTTAGGATTGCAGCATTCTCCTTCCACGACTCTTTGTCATTCTTCATTTCGGAAGTCAAGATTTTATTGAATTTCTCAAAGAACTCTTTGGCAATGTCCCACTGCTGTAGATGATGCTTAATCGCTCGAGTCGCTCTTCAGCTTGCTCACCCGCAATGTTTCGTAAATCTTCTGGTGTTTTATCCTTGGGGTACTCTGCGTCACTACCACAGTCGAGGCCCTCGGCAGTGGATGGTCTGGGAAATTCCAGCAGACATACTTTGATGAGGCAGACGTGTCTGCCCGCGGGACAACGCAGCTCTCGAAACATTTCGAGCAATGGCTGCAAGGCCAGCTTCGTGGTGGGATCTCTAGTTCCTTGCTACTCGTCCTCCTTGATGAGGATAAGCAAAGCGTTTGGGTCTTGCGACGAAGGGACGTTCTCAATAGCCGTGCCTGAAACTCCACGATACGCCGTGATTAACTTCGATCCATCTTTCTCAAAGAAGAGGCGACATCATTTCTGATGGTGCTCATTTGCTCGCTGTACCTGACAAAGGTGTCGCGAATTGCCTGCTTCAGAACGCCGACAGGCGAACGTGTGGGTGGCATTCTCGGAACCATTGGAGTGGCTCGACGCTTGATTCAAGCTGTTGGCCTCGTCCATTGTCGAACACGTCGACCTTTGCACGCACTATCAAAACGTCAACTCAAGACCACTTGGGTGGCTGGAGGATCGTCACTCACCTCGAGCGGCCGTAGAGTCGTTGGAATGATGCGCCGATTCTGCTGCAAGCTTGCAGGTGGAAGAGCTGGAAAAGGTGTACAGCGAGAAAATGAAAATAACGCAGGGGTTCATAACCCTGACAGTTATATTCACTTCTTGCCTACCGATTCTGTTCCCTTCCCCAGTATTTTTCGGCATTTGTCCTGCCTCAGCGCCTCGTTCAAAACACGGTCTCTCGTCTTCGCATCGTCCGCACCCCTATCGTCACCTCCAGATGCCTTGCCGCAAACTTTCTTCGTTTTCTCTCACAAAACAGCTCATAATCCTTGGACTGCCACTCGGCATTTTTCGTGGAACCCTTGTGGTCTAATGACTGCAGCTCCTTTTCAAGTTGTGTCAGCTTGAGTTGCTAGCACAACATTAAACGTGGGCGCAGGTATTTGAAGCGCCGGAATCCCATGTTCTCGGGATCACTCAGGAAGGCTACAAATTCAGGGTTACCAAGCAGACCGCCTGTAGATGAGCTATTCAGCGATCCGCAATACTACGTACAGGGACATACATTCTACACACACCATCTTGAGTATTAGGCATCTGAGGCCCGTTCTGTATCAACGGGGCTGAGGGCTGGAGTTCAGCCTCGGTTGGCAAGGCTAAGATAGGTAGACCCCTTTCCGCTATTCAAACCCTGTCAATGCGATTCTCCCTAGGGGCAGAAACCACTTAGCGTCTCATGTAATCCTCTAAGAGTCTTTCCCGTGTCCTCGTCGAGAATGATGCTATGATCGATTGGTAAGTTGCAAGGATCGCAAGGTAGGCAGGCATACACAGTCGCTTAGCCACGGGGCTGAGCGTGCCATTTGTCTGCCTTGGAGATGCAACTCACGAGATGACAAACCGAGTAAGCTTACTGTTCAGAGGAGGGTGGAAAGACCTCTTAAATCTGGGACACATCCCCTTCAGGCGCGATAGCGACAAGGAACTTCTGAGATTTTGCTGAAAGGAAAGCAACGGTCCGAGAGAGGTACATGGTATGTTTCTCTCTCTAGTAATTGGTCGCACAGTACCTGCGCAAAAACAGAGCTGGACTAGTGAATGATATTGAGCGTCGCTTAAGTCGTGAGGCTGTGAGGCGACGATCTCTTAGCAATGGAACTCGAACGTCTTCGCTAGAAGCAGTTGGACAACCCGTCCCAAACCATGTATATTACGGAGTTGCAGCACTGCAGACCCATCGGCTATCGTCCAGAAACCTCCGAGAATTATAAATCCAGGGGGGGGTACACAAGTTGTCCGCAAATCTTCATTCAGATGACACTAGAACTCTCAAGAACTTCTTTCATTCTTCTTGTCGCTAGCGAACGCGCAACCCTTCGATATTTTCTATCGTACAACCACCACTCCAGATTACTCTTGAGGACTCAGCTTGTCTTTCTAACCATTGCTGCCGTCAGATTCTGAGAGACTAAAACAACGAATAGCGCACAGAAAGTGGCAACGGCAGCAAACACGTCGTTCATTCTAGCTGAAGGGAGTATTTCCAGGAAAGTGGTAAACACCGCAGGCGAAAAAAATACCACCATAAATCACATGCCGGTCGTCTGAATATATTTCAGAATCAATACCGGCACCAGAAGAAGAAGAACGGCGACAATTGCGACAATTGAGACAATTGTCCAGGCCACTCTGCTTGACGGAGATGGTCTCTCATGATATACAACCTCAGGATTGGAGGAGCCCACAAGCTATTTATTGCAATAAACTGTCATTGTAACCGAAGAAATTTAGACTCCACATCTCAAGAATATGCTCCCAGAGCA
>JAIFKG010001208.1:0-16913 GCA_020351975.1 Phyllosticta ampelicida | reverse complement strand
TCTTACACTTGCACAACAAGATCACGTTTCTTCCCTTTTCTATTGCTTATATGCCACTGGGTCCTTTTGCACAAAAACAGTGGCAGAAGAAAAATACCCCACTATTCCATACAGTATCACCGAAAATGTAACTAGAAACAAGTAAATAGCCCGGTTGGTCGTCAGATCAACCCATCCTACATAGCCTGTGGCTGGAAAAGGACGTAAATGGATTCATTCATTGATTCAACGCATACTGAACGATGTGTCATCAACCGAGGTTGTCATGGATAGGCAGACACAAAAGAATATAAAAAAGAAAATGAGAAAAGACTTGTCCACTATTCAACAACCACTAGAGAATGTACATATAACAGCTCTACACACAGAAAGGTCAGCCCTCTCAGCCGACACGTCCTACATAATTCTGGACTGAGAACGGACGAAAATATATTCATTCATTCATACATAGGTTGTGGCTGGAAAAAGACGCAAATGGATTCATCATCATCCTCGATAGGACATTGCAATTACAAAAAATTCTAAAACGATACATGCTACAACTCAAATCGCAGAATCCGGGTGTTGTCAAAGGCTAGCCGGTGGTACTTCTGAGCCATCTCCTCATTGCCGCTATGTTTGAAAGCCTTCGCAGCTTGGAAGTAGCACATGGCTTGCCACTGCCCGTCAAGCCGCTCGAGCTTTGCCAGCCAGGTCATCTCCATCGCCTCATCAACCGAGCAGCTCTGCTCAGGGTTCCAAATCTCGCCACAGTTCGGCCAGATTGAGCGGAGCCTTTGGATGTGCATGTCTGAGATGTCGATCTCCTCCAGAGTTCGAGCACAATGGGGGCAATTGCATTTGAACCCCCAGCCTCCGTCAAGCATATACAGTCTTTCGGCTCGTGGTAAAATCAGATTTATGTCTAAGAGGGACATGTTAGCGCGAAACTCTTAAGCGACTAGAGATTTAGAGATTTACTCACAGGAGACCGTCAATTCCTGGCCTGCGGTGATGGTCCGGGCCGCATAAGTGGACTGGGTCATGCTAGACGGGTCGAAGGTATACTCAAGACTAAGGCAAGTCATCCAGTATCAGCCGCTGTGCCCAGGCTTTGGGAAACAATTGATGGTAGGAGCGCACAACTTACTTGGGGCGACAGTCGTGATTGAAGCGCTGTCGGACTCGTTAGCTTTCAGTCGGACTCGTATTCATCATCTCAGTGTGTCCAACTCACCGAAGCCTCCGGAAAGATGGCAACAAAGGTATGTTCTTCTCCACCAACGCCCCCCATTGCGAACGAGTTCGTGTTGATAATGTCTTCAATTACGTCACCGCCAAACTCGCCGTGCTGCCGTAGGAACAGAGACTGTTGCTCTGAGCCGAGCTGGTTAACGGCTTGTCGCTGCATAGATCGCATTTTGTCAGGGGGAGGAACGTCTCGGCTGCCGACATGTATCATGAGCAGAGGATTGAACAGAGTGACACGCTCGCCCTTTTTGATAGCCCTGTTCGCTACCGCGCCCATACCGCGGCCCGGAATGATCTTGGAATCGTAAGGAAGTTCGGTTTCGCGATTCGCAGCCTCCAACAGCCTGTCCTGTGTGAAGGCAGGCAATTTCGAGACGTTTGCAGCAATTTCCGGTGGCATGATTATCGAGATGCCGCGACCCCCAGCAAACGACTTACTGGTGTACAGACAGGCGTTTTCACTCTCGCCGGACTCGCATCGCGGGGGATATGCCCAGATGTTTGAATCCCAGTCTGGAGTTAGGTGGATTGAAGATGGAGACCCGCACATGCTGGAATTGTCTGCTTCGACCGTGCCCGGTACAATTTCCTGATGCTGGCAGCCATATTCTTTCGCCGCCTGACCAAGAGCATAAAATGAGATCAGATTAAAGAATGCGGCCATTTTCTTTGAGCCCGACATGGCAGATTGAGGGTTGGATGATATCAGATCAAAGAGTGCAACAAAAAAAGTACGATGGATGGAGGAGAGGAGACGTGGCAAGCAGCTATATAGATGTCCCAAGACCCCAGATGCCCCTAAGACCTCATTTGGGCAGACGGGACGTGGAGCACGCCTGTGTCTGCGTGAAGGCTAAGGATCATGGATTCTGCGAACACCCGTATTGAAATCGAATGAGGAAAGCGGTATGACCGAAACTGTCGAAGAGTGCAAAATGACGTAGTACAAGATGCCAACCGGTTTTGTCAGAGCTTAGAATACATTCGGGGTGCCTTGAGGGTTGCTATCCCAGACCAATTGCCATCTACCAAAACTGGCGATGCGGTAAGACCAACAGCGTTTCAAAGACGGGGTTCGAAAACGAACAAATGGCACGGGAACTTGAAAGCTCCTGATTCCGCGGCTGGAGGCGTGAAACCAGCTACAGCAATATCGCATGACAGCAACGCTCATGGATTTGGCAGGGTACATCGTTCAGTGGACGAAGAGAACCCAAGCCTACCCCACCTTCATCAAATGCCTTGACAATATTTCTTTTTGGGTCCGGATCTGGTGACGATGATATGAAAAATTTCCGCTTAGATCTGGGCGTAGTAGGAAGCGCTGATGCTTTTCCTTCTTGCTCTTGACCTACAGATATGTTAGCGGAAGGAAATTTCTACGTTGGTCGAACTCTTCGCCGTTGATGGTGCGCGGTCTGCGATGATCCTTGGCCGCAATATCGCGACTTGTTATTTATGTGAAACACAGGTGTGCTGGACTCCTCACCAACTGACTGAAGAGAAAAGCCTATCCCCACCTGGTTTCCAATTTGCAGTTGGTGGAGACACGTGAATATTCGGAACGGACTTGGCTGTCATTACTATAGCAAGGATTTTTACCTGCAATTGGCAGTGCGCAAATGTCTGACTGTCCGCACTTGATTTACTCTCGAAGATGGATCTTTGCCACAGGAAACCCTGCAACTGGCTTGGAAGTCGCACATGATATCCTGAAAGCCACACATGGAGTGACCGGATCGACACAGCGCGCTGCAAGCAGCAAACATGCTAGCATCACTCAGGCTTGGGGGCTTTTCCAACTTTTCTGAGGTCCCAGTTGTTGAGGTAACCGGAGCCGGCCTAGATACGAGAACGTGATCAGAATTGCTTTTGGTCATTGCAACTTGTGGAGGTCTTACGCTCAAGTACGTAGCAAAGCTAAGCCAGCCAAGATAAGGGGCCATCAACCAGGCAGCGGTCTCGTCGACCTGAGCCCATGTCTTGGCAAGGTATCCCACAACACCTGTCAGGGCAATGATGTCAATGGTCGCAGCCAGGGGACGTCCAAGTCCGAAAAAGAGAGGCATCCAAATAAGGTTGAGGCCGAGTTGGACCGTGTAGAAGGTAGCTCCTTGCTGCACAGCCGATTAGCATTGGGGGATGTGTTGAGCAGAGCAGAAGCACGAAGCACCTTGGCCAGCATCACTTTGGAAGGGTCGATTGAGCTGCTGCCCGCGGACCAGGCACGATAGGAGGCGTAGCCCATGGCGGCGTAGAGCAGAGTCCAGGCAGGGCCAAAGACCCAGGCAGGGGGGCTACCGCGCGGCTGTTTAAGAGCTTTGTACAGGCTGTCTGTCTGGGCTGTCGCGGATAGAAGACACGGTCAGCGGTTGCAAGGGGAATGATTGGGAGCGCAGCAGGACGCACGACGTGTCAAGAAGCCAACAGCCGTGCCGGCCACAACGGGCAACAATACGGCGATAGCGGGCTTCTCGAAGATGACTTCGGGAAGGGTTAGTTGGGGGATATAAGTCGTCATGATGGCGGGTCGAAGTTGAAGGTAATTGGAGCGACAGAGAATGAAACGGAGCTGTGGTGATGATGATGCTAAGGTGGTTGTCAAGCGGGCCAGGGCGTTGCGGTTGATCGCCAGAGCAGCGCCAGGGAGCTACCGGGCGGTATAGGTAGAGCTGTAGGCAATCATAATCTCACGATGTTAAGCTGATCGAACCGAGCATGCCATGAAAAATTTCGACCAGCTTCGCTATTGCTCACGATTGTGAAGCCTGAGAGATGCTGGTGGTGATGGCACCTGAGAGCAACCCGACGATAGGCAACGAGGTTCTGGGGGCGGTAGGGGCCTCTGACCTGCTCTGGGCGCAGCATTACCTAGCAGCTAGGTAGGTCGGCGCTGGTCCCGTCCCGGTTCCCGTTGGTTCCTTCCAATGGCAGCTTAGTTCGGCTGGCCACATGCCCCGACATCAACACGTCCACTCCGCATACTCCTACAACCTCCCATCCTTCTCCACATCAATCGTCCCCATCTCCTTCACCTCCACCGGCTCACTCGCAGCCTCTTGTGAGTGCACACTCCTTCGTTTCTCGCCATCGCTTGCGGCAATACCTCTGCTCCTCATTGTTTGTCTCCTTTGCCTATAAACCAACCTACCGATCTACTCCTATGCCCCATTCTCGTCCGCGCTTCGCCGCGCCCCCTCACGCCAGCCTTCTTCTTCATCTCGACCCTACGACTCCTCCACCTCACTCCATCTCTGTCTCCTTGCGCTATGCATCATATGTCTCTGCGACAGCGTGTGATCCTTCACTTTGTCCACTTACTTTGTCCCCATCCCTTCGTCTCGTCTTTCCTTGTCACACACCCCCTCAATACCTCTCTTGATTGTGCTTCTCTGACCTGAAGTCATGCTCGCAAACAGCTTCTCCCAGAAGAGACAATTGTCTACATCCTTAAACGCAATCTCGGCATCAATGCGTTTGCCTCACCCCACCGGCTCTTACCCATACGACTAGTCGCCGTCCTGCAACCTACAGGCCTTCACCTTCATTCCACTCACGCCTAAAGTCCATCAAGAAGATTTGATCCTACATAAATGTCGACGATGGATTCATACGGGTATGTGCATCTCTTAAGGTACCCCTCACCTGGTGTTCACGTCCGATGGCTGTTTGAGGTCGCGGGCCGCGTGCCGCTGCTCATGGTGATTCGGTTGGCTCCTGAAAGTAACAAAGCATGACTGACACTTTTGGATAAAGTCGCGACGATAGGTCCGTCACGGACTCCTATCGAAGGAGGTCTCCCGGTAAGCCGCCTACTCTGGAATTCGTCTACGTGCACTTCTATCTTTCATTCTTTTTGTTCGCTTCGATTGCTGATTAGAAATTGGCAGCTGTCTCAGAACGCCGCCCCCGCTCAGGACGCGAAAGATCCCGATCCCCGAAAGTCATCGACAGATATCAGCCCGACAGAGCCCCTCGAGACGATTACTATCGCGGTCGCGACGAGCATTCGCGACGAAGATCTCCACCGCCAGTGCAGTCAGGCATCGATCGTTATGTTCCTGGTCAGGATCCTGCTCCTGGTCCGATGGCGAATCCACTCCCGAATCCTTTGACACTGGACTACCAAGTTGGTTTCAACTGGTTTGCTGAATGGTGGCGTATGGACCAGATGGTTAAGGAAGAGAAAGAACGCCAGGCAAACGGCGGTCGTCGGCCAGACCGCATCAAGGGCGAAAGGGAGGGCAGAGAGGAGCGCGCACACGAGAGGGAGAAGATCCAGGCCGCATATGACTCATACAAGGAAAAGTTGCAAGTCCAAATGGCGCGCACTTTTGTGCAGCAACACAAGGGCGAGGAGTGGTTCAAGGAGCGCTACGACCCTGAAGCGCGTGCAGCGTTCCGACAGCATCTCAGCGAATTTCGCCACGGCCTCTACAGTCGGTGGGAACACGATCTAGAGTCTGGTACTTTCGATGAGTTCACGCTGGAAGGCATCTACAAGAGCGAGAGCAACGGTGCGGGTGGTGTTGTGGAGAAGGAGGAAGGAGAGACGACTGCTGCCAACGAGGTGCTAGGCGTTAGTGACCTCCTGCCTTCAAAGGGTGGAGATTTGCGTGATGATGCGGCGTTGCAGCCAACCTTGTTGATCAAAACCATCGCTCCGACAGTGAGCCGATTGAAGATGGAGGCATTCTGCAAAGAGCATTTGGGAGAGGGAGAGGGTGGATTCAAGTGGCTCAGTCTCAGCGATCCTAATCCAATCAAGAAGTGTCATCGAATCGGATGGGTCATTCTTAACCCAGCTTCAGAGCAGCCAGTCAAGGACGAGCGAGGAGACGGCCGCGAAGAGGAGAAGGAGGAAGAGGAAGAAGAGGAAGAAGAAGAAGGGAATGCAGATGATGGCGCTTTACCCATGTCAAGTACAGCCGAGAGAGCTCTCTCTGAGATTAACGGCAAGACGATTCAGGACGAAGTTCGCGGTGACTTCACCTGTCATGTCGGAGTTCACGAGCCCCCTGCCGCTCCTCGGAAAAAGGCGCTGTGGGATCTTTTCTCAGCACCCGAAAGGGTGGAGCGAGACTTGCAACTTGCGCTCCGCCTAGTCTCGAGTCTCGACGAGGAGCTGGGAGAAGGTTACAATGGTATCGCGAAAATTGAGCAGAGGGTAGAAATGCTTAGGAGCAGCGGAGCCATGCAGCCGCCTGTGGCGCTGGCGCCCAAGGAAGTCAAAAAAGAGTCGGAAGAACTGGAAGAAGGCGAAGATGTCAACATGGAAGATGGTGAGGAGGGGGCTTTCGACGAGGAGGCGGATGACGAAGAGCTCCTGGCGAGAAAGAAGAAGTTGGATCTTCTTGTCGAGTATTTGCGAAGGGTTTACAGCTTCTGCTTTTTTTGCGTATTCGAGAGCGACTCGGTCCACGAGCTCACGCGCAAGTGTCCCGGAGGTCACCTGCGCCGCCCACGCTCAAGCCTGACGAGCGCAGCCAAGCTAGTGGCAAAAGCCAGCGCTGCTGGACAAGCCTTTCCACTCAAGAAGCAAGAGAGCACGGCAGAAGAAGACATCGCAGGGTCCCCAACGCAAGAGAAAAGGATGTTTAAGGCAGGAGCAAAGGCGCAACAGCAGCTTCAGCGAGCCTTCAACTGGGTCAAGACTTACGAAGACAAGCTCCTCCAGATCCTGGAGCCAGAGAACGTTGACATTGGAAAGCTTGGAGGCAAGCCAGTTGAAGAAGCCCTCGAAGACGAGCTCAACAAACACGTCAAGCAGGAGGACGAGTCCAAGTTTCGATGCAAAGTGCCCGAATGTACCAAGCTCTTCAAAGGACACGCTTTCTGGAGAAAGCACGTGGAGAAGAGACACGAGGAATTTTACGAGAAGGTCAAATCAGAGGTATGTGACGGAAACTCGACTTCACATGAATGGCCTTGATTAACATGGCTCAGGTCGAGATGGTCAATCGCTATGTGCTGGACCCAGCGCACATTGCGCCGTCGCGCAGCGATGCCAACAGCAATGGACACTTTCCGCTGCACAACAACATACCCACGGGAACTCCAAGAGGGTTCAACCTGGCCACCATGCCCTTTGGGATTCCTGGCATGGCGGCAAACCCTGCGGCGCTGTCCGCATTTTTCGGAGCGCAGGGAGTGTCGAATGGGTTCGGGCTTGGCGGCGATGACGAGCGGCACGGGACGGGCCCGTTGCGGCGGGGCCAGGGCAATCGATACGGCAGCCGCATGAGTGGCCCATATGACCGCCAGCCCAAGGATGCGCGCAACATGCGCTGGAACAACTCTGGACGATTGACTCCGCCACGGGGAACGAGCGGTCGCACGGCTGCAGGAGGCAGATTCAGCGAAGGAGGTGCAGGGGCTGTGGGTCCACGAGAGGCGGTCCAGGGGCGGAGCCTGAAGAGCTACGAGGATCTGGACGCGGCGGGTGGCAGCGTGGGCGAACTCAATTACTAGGATTGGATGAAGAAGAGGGCTACCATTGCAGGACGAGGTGGCCGGTGGCCGGTGGCCATGATGGAGATTGAAGATATGAATGCCTCATGAGAGAGCGAGAAAATACAGACGTGATTGACGTGACAGCGATGGACATCCAAGTGTGCCAAGATTTCCGGGTCGGCGGAAGGGTAACCTAACCCTCTACTGACCACCTAATCCCAGGACCGCAGCAGCAAAATACATTGGTGGCCGATGTCGACTGCGCAAACGTGCACGCCGTAATGGAAATCAGTCCGGGTGCACGGCCAAGGCTTTGGCCTGAGGAAGGTATCTCCATAGGTGATAATAGTACTAGTAATAGTGCTACGCTGGACGGTGGCTCTCTCACTGTCCAGGCCCAAGGCCAACACAGCCCGCCCGCAAAGCTGTCCGCGCCCGCCTATGGGTGCTAGGGCTCCCCGCTCCGCCGCCCGCTGGCTCGCTTCCTCCTGCTCCAGCTTCACAGTCGTCGTCATATTAGTACCAAGCGCGTGCGCATCCATCGCCGCTCCCAGTCCGTCGTCATGCTTAGCTTCATCCATGTAAACAAATACTACTCTTTTTCTGTTGCCTGCCGTCCCTGCTATCCTTCTCCTTCCCCACCCATAAGCGCTGCTCAAGGCTCCAAATTCCCTTTCGCTTCTTGGCCGCCTCACACTTGGTCTGCCTCACGTCGTCACCCGAACGCCTTCCATTGTTCTCCTTCTCCCTCTTCCTCTCTTCCCCCTTGCCTGTCTCCCCTCCGCTCGCACCAACCACTCGCCGTCCACCATGACAGCCAGCGATAATGCTCCCTCCAATGCTCGACTCAGCCCGCGCGACGCATCTGACGACACCTTCTACGATGCGCTCGAGGAGTCTGACCGCCCGCAACGGGACTACAAGCTCGAGAGATCAATCACGTCGTCCAAGCTTTCGGCCGTGTCTGTCCCGCCGCCTGGCTCCATCTTGACGGGCAAGCAGGAGCACTGTACGTCTACCTTGTCCCCACATTCTCGGGCCCGCCCTAATGACCCTGGCCCCAGATCTAAAGCGCGAGCTCATCGCCCAGCAAACCCAGTTCGAAATCTCCGAACTGTCCTCTCCGACCGCACTGCAAAGATTCGGCGCCCCGTTTCGTTCTGATGCTGGCGAAGTCAAACCCGAAGACTCGGAGCTTCCCCTCCTGCGCTACATTTTTGTTCACCATGTTCGCAACTTTCCTTTTCTCGATCAGGCTAGGGAGAAGGAGTTTTGGCAGGATAAACTACAAGTCGTATGAAGTCTAATCCATGCGATCCAACAGGATCGTGGCTGACATGGACACTTGATTCGCAGTTTCTAGAGTCGTTTGCGAACAAGCACATCTCATCGTCCGAGGATCGACTGGAAGAGACGAAGCGCAAGAAGCTTGCTGTGAAAGCCGAAAAGTTGGTCGAGCTGATGATGGTTTCTGGCATTCCTACAGCGTCTGGCTACGAAGAAAGGATTCGTTTCTCAGAGATGGAGGTGGTGGACAGGGGAGCCAATGAGAACGGATTGGTCGTCAACAAGCCTGAAGGACATCCGATCAATGGCTGGGATGTAAATGTGGCGGGCGTCCGCACGACGTCCGTCAAGCGTCATGTGCGCTATCACACCCACGCGGCAAGTGCCAAATACGCCATTTTTCACATCTTCCACACAATGACCTGCTAATCTTTGGCTGCTATGACAGGAATATCTGCTCCGTGTGCAACGGCATGGAGAACCGGAGATTCACGTTGGCCGGAAGTGGTCTGATTTTGCGAATCTGCACAAAAGAATCAGGCTCGAATTGCCAGGCAAGGTCCTCCCGCCGCTTCCTCGTAGGAACAAGAAGAATTCATACTTTAGTGCAAACGCCGACTACGTCGACGACGACGTGTCGCTTTCATCCGTGTCCACCCAAGAAACAACTGGACTAGGACATGGCATTGACAATGGAACCGAAGCTGGCGGCGGAGGCTTCAGGAGCTACCTTCCAATACCTGGCGGGCATAGACGAAGCGCATCGCGGGCATCTGTGGGGAGTTACTCTTCCAGGCGCGCGTCGGGAGAGGAATCGGCAGCCCGAGAAAAGGTTGTGCTCTACCGCGAAGAGCAACGAGTGTCCCTCCGAGCATTTCTCCGGACATTCTTGAAATACGAGCAAATAGCCAAATCCAAGGCCATGGCGGAATTTCTGAGTAACGACCCGGTGTCGTTGAATGAGGAGGAGATGGAAGACATTGAACGGCGAAAGGCCATGGATGAGAAACGAGTTGACGAGCAACGCAAGTTTTATGAAATCGCCAGGCAACGAGCTGCAGAGCTTGATGTGCACATGGAGAAATTCAGACGTGAAATCGTGGAAGCAAGTGCGTAGTTCGCACTCCTTGGTCTCTCATCCCTGCTAACGCGACACCAGATGGGCTCTCACACCTCTTCCAAGAAATTCGGGTTAAGAACAAAATCTCTGAGCTCAAGCCCGAATACCAAAAGTTTGCCGAGTGGTGTCGCATTGAGGTTGCTGCCACAATCTATCATTTGTTCTTGGCCGAAGACAACTCTCCGGACCTGTTTGCCCAGCTCAAAAGGATCCATTCGATGGTTCCGTATGGAGTGATGAAGAATGTGATTCGCATCGCAAACCCGGCGGCAGTTATGAGCGGTGTTTTGGACCTATTTCTGGCTCAACCTTTCGGCGCTCGATCTCTCCTCCAACGCATCTTTGGAATGGCTATCAACGACAGCATCGGCAATGTGCAAAAGGCAATCGACAGTCTTGCTACAACCAAAATCAAGGACGACGCTTTAGTAAACAAGATCAAGGCATACACGGAGGCGGATGAGGATGTAAAGGAGACAATCCGCCAAGAGGCACAAGAAGATCAAGTCGACATTCTTGTTGCCATCTTCCGATGCAACTACTTCGGCGCAGAGCTGTCTGAAGAGCAGATCGCCATGAATTTTAACGCGTTTGTGGCATGGAACAATGCCGTTGAAAATGTGAGCTTAACGCAGCTGAAATGAACCCCCCATGTGCTGACACTCGAGTTTAGGTCGACAAGGAAATGCGCCAGGGGGCCGAACTTTTTGCGCACCTGAAGCAACTCCTCAAACTTTGCTTGCGTCAGAGGGACAAGAAGATGATGCTGCAAATTATCGAAGAGGTGAGCCAAGAAGTGGGTGCGAAAACAGGACTCGACTCTGACTGAAACAATAGCCTACCACCCTTCAATTGTTCCGCGACCTCTTCACTATATTCTACGAGCCTCTCGTGCGCGTTTACAAGTCGGCAAATGTGTACAGCAGCATAACAGACTTTGCCGTCTTTGTCGACGACATCATCCGGACTGTATCGGCTGCCCAACGAGCCGACATCTCTGCAGACCCCAACCAAACTGTGCAGGCCTTCATTGACCTCTGCGCACGCCACGAGGACAACTTGTACAAGTTTATTCACGAGGTCCACATCCACGACAATGGTCTGTTTGACTCCCTGATGGGATGGATAGAAGGCATTCTGGAATTCCTCCGAAATGGGCCATCGAGCGGCCGCAAGCTTGATATGAACGCGCTGGTAGCAGGAGCACTGGAGGCTGGAGTGATTGAGAAGATGGCCGCTATTAAGGAGATCAATTCTTTGATCAAGTGGCAGGCAGCAAGAAAAAAGTGGCACCAGGACAAGACGCGGCAGAAAATGGCACAAGGCGGCGAGGAGGGAGCTGACATGATGGGCATGGGTATTGGAGGGTTCAAGAGCAGCGACTTTGGCTTGCATGCTGTAAGTTGGCTTCTCCTAATCGCAATTGGTACATATGGACTGACAAGTACGACGCAGGACGACATTGAGGACCTCAACATTGACGACACCGTCTCTGAGACGTACTCGGATGAAGACTCGGATGAGGATGCCGACCCAATCGTAGCAGAGCGCAATCGGCGCGCCCGACGGGCGGAACAGTTGAAGAGCAGATCAGGAGAGCCACAGAAGCCGTCTGTGGTTGAACTGCGAAAGCTGCATCCAGCATTTCTCAACATGCTGAGATCAGTTCTGGCGGAGTAGAAAGATGGGTGGGGTCGAATGCGTAGCACCACGTGTGGAGCAGCGTCTTGCCTGGCAATGACTGCCTATGTTTGATAGGAGCTTTTGATGCACGGTAGACACGGTTTCAAAGAGAACAAGACCTTTGACGGAGCTAGCTGTGTCAAACGGTAAGGGCCCGTGATGCGGCCCAGTGTTCTCTGCATTGCTGGCTGCGTACCGTGGTAGGCAACAGCAGATCTACACAGTCCAGTACCATGCAAGCCAAACAATTAGGCTCCCTCGCTCCCAATGGAGGGGCGCCAACGCGGAGCCGCGACTAGGTATCCTGTATATTTGCCTACCGATGAGCTTTCCCTATGCGCTTGCCACAGCATCCTTAGCCCATGGTCCTCAAGAAGTTGGCTTCCTTGATCGCCGCTCTCCTCCTCTGGCGCATTGCTTTTGTGAGAGCGCCCCTTGCGTTTTCTGCGTCCAGGTTGCCCTCAACCGAGCCATTTCCGGCCAACAGGTCGATTGTTTGCTCGTACAGCGGCACCTTTGGCGCCAGGGATTCAGGGTTCAGCAGAGCCTGTTTGCGCAAGGCCTTTGCGGCAGCCCGGCGCTGCTTTTTGGATTTTGCTATGGTTAAAGAAAAGCCATGTCAGCCGCAATGCATGTCTATGGGCCAAGACGGTGAATTAATGGGTTGGGTTGGGCGAACTCACAATACAAGTCGGCTTCAAGGTTCTCGGCGTCCTTCTTCCCCTCGGGTTTGAGGATCTGCCACAGCCAGGGCGGATACTCGGCGTCCTCCATGGCCACGGGATCCTGCTTGTTCTTGAGGAAGTTCAAGCCCTTGAGCGTCGTGCCTGCCGCGATGGAACTCTGCACCGTGACCAAGTCGGAGATTTTCTTGGGCTTGGCGCTCTCCGGAGGCGAGGGTGTAGCTGGGGCCGAGAAGGGCTGGGCGTGCGAGGTGGATGTGGCTGAAGGGGAGTTTTGGGCGGATCTAGGCGCGCCCTGCCTTGGTGCGGACGCTGCTGCCGCGGCGGCGGCATCGTGGAGGTATGAGGTGGTGCTAAATGCTGCTGCGCGCGTCGAGGTGGTGGACGTGGCCGTGGCAGTGGCCGTTTGGGCGGTGGCGGCGGCGGAGAGCCGTTGGAGGCGTATGTTCGTGTTGGCGGTGCGGAAGAGACAGCGGGAGCAAATCATTATGGGGGCGTGTTGGAGCTGCTGCGGGCTCACCAGGATGGAGAAATTGGATTGAAGATGTCGGTTCTGGGAGTGCTTCTGGGAAGTGAGCAGTTGGCACGCTGAATTTCTATGATTCGTGCGTCAGAGATCACGTGTATTATGAATCTAATCACCCTGCGGCAGAATCTGATAACAGAGCATGTCATGGCTGTTTGCATTTATCTTTCCTTCCACCCCCAAAAACACCATGTGACGATGGGCTGGGGGGACATGACAAAAGACTCCGCTTGTGGGGGTAGTCCGGCCACCATTGAGCATATGAACAGTAAACGCCGCGGCTAGACGTGAGGAGATGTCTGGTGGTTATGTAGATAGCTGCGCAGGCACGCCAGATACCCCGATGGAGGTGATGTGGCCCGTGCTTCGGCACGTGCGGCCAGCCTGGCGCTAAAATAATCAATCGATCGATCGATCATGTCAAAGCTGCCCGTCCACACTCGCCTGATATTGTAGTTACCAGCCGGAAGACATCAAGAACGATGATATAGTGGTCCAGAAAAGCTCCTGGGACCTGTCTAGAACGATGCGTACAAGCATCGCGAGCACCTCACGCGCGGCCAGCAAATGTCCGCTAGGCTGGTTGTTGGCAATGAATGTGAAGCGCGACATGGACAGAGATGAACTAGAAGCGGTCAGCAGCATGGCGTCCAAGGGAATGATACCCGAAATGGCAGCTTCGGTATTGCAAGTTTTGGAAGATTGGCATTGGCGAGGTGCAGGTCTTCTCTAAGCGTTAGTCAGGGTTGGTAATGTCTAGAGCGAGTTTTCGCGGTGCGGCTGAGGTAAAGTTGGGCAAAGAGGCCGACCCCGCTTGGAAGTGAACGGGTGCAACAGGAGCATCGATTCGGATTGGGGGCAAAAGTCCGAGTGGCACAAAGGCCTTCACACGTCAGCCCAAAGGCAACGCAAGGGCAAGGCACATGGAAGGTGGAAGCAGGCAGACGTTGCACGAGGCAATGGCTGGTCACTGTACGCTGGGAGGTTGGCCAGGAACAGCGCCTCGAGCTCACGATAATTGGCAACGCATGCGAGGTTGCGCAAAACGAGTGATTCGGTACCGACAGCGCAGGCTGAGACGGGCAACACGAGCAGCAGAAAGGGTGCGCCATGTGATTGGCAGGTGGACGGCACCCGACGGCGACGGCGGCAGACGAAGATAAAAGACGTGGAGCGAGCGACATGGGACGAGGCGAGTTTGACGGCGGGCGGATGGACGGATGGACGGACGGAAGGACGGACGGGGGCAAACATGTGGTGGATGGATGAGCCGACGAGAGCGGCGGCGTGGGGGTGGGAGCTGAGGATATAGACACCTGTAGTAGCATAGCAGAGTGTTAGACTCGAGTTGTATATTTATTCCCTTCTCTTGTGGCCTCGCCGGCTTCGCGGAGGAGCTGGACTTGGACTTGGACTGGACAGGCACGGACAGCTCGGACCGGGCGTCTAGGACTTTCTTTTTCCCTCTTTTAATCCTCCCGGCCGGTCGCTGGCTGCCATTCAAAACTCTCTCCCACTCGCCCAATCATCGCCAAACACCATCCAAGCAACCAGGCAAGTCTCTCACGTCTTCATCACGCATGCACTGCCAGCGCATCACCCTCTACCAATCAATCGTCCGTCACCGCCGCACCCGCCAGCACCCAGCATCCAGCGTCCAGCGTCCAGCGTCCAGCGTCCAGCCTCTTCCCACAGGCAACGCACACACAGACAGACACAGCCCGCAGCCCGCAGCCCGCAGCCCGCAGCCCGCAGCCCACAGCCCGCAGCCCACAGCTCACAGCCCACAGCCCACAGCCCACCCGCGCTGCTGCTGCTGCTCACTGCCTGCTGGCTGCACCCACCCACTCTCCCACCTGTCATCCCTCTGCCATTCACTCCTTCGCTTCAGCTTCTCAGCTAATAGCCGACCTTTAGCTCAATCCACCTCCCCCGCCCTCAGATACTCAATTCCCTTCCCATCCGTGCGCACCCAGCGCAACGCACCGCAACGCACCGCACCGCACCGCACCGCCGCCCCAGCCCAGCCTAGCCCAGCGAGCAGCCGCTGGATGAGCCGCTTGCCGTTGATCAATCAAGGTCCACCATCCCGACCGTCGCAGACTCTGCCACCCCAGCTTCTGCCTGACCCTGTCCGCCCCGCGCCTCTGCCTCGCTCACACCCCGGATCTGCCGCCTCATCCTGACCGTGGCCGCCCAATTGACAACGCATCGCTTCCCGTGACGTGACTCAAGCCGAAAGCTGCAGCCCGCGGCCTCGACACAAGCCCGATAACTAGCCATCTCCCAACAAGGGACATCGAGGCAAACTCACGACCCTCACCGTCGGTCCGTCACCAAGTTAAACGGAGTCGGCTCCTGCTGTTGCGACCACCAGAGGTATGCTGGCCCTTCTTACGCTTGATTGGGCCCCCAGGGACCATGCGCCGATGGATCTTCCCTTTACCCTCGTCTTCGCCACCATTTGCACCTTGTCCGACTAACCTACCGAGACCACACAGACAGGCTCCTCCATTCGCGTCCGCCACGCCCGCCGCGTCTGCGAACCCATTTCTCTCCAGTCGCTCTGACTCTCACTCGCAATTCGCCCGGCTACATCTACCTCCCTGATACTGTTTCCCCGCTCGCCAATCAAGCCACCGCGCCCAACTTAGTGGCGCGTCGGACGCGGTCGACCTCGTTCAACTTTCGCGCACCACCACAACGCCCCACGCCTGAGCCGCCGAGCTCCGCGAAAACAATTACCCTCATGATGGAGTACGCGCCGTACCAGCAGGCACATCACGCCGGTACCCATGGTCAATCGCATCTGCAAAATTCTTACTCTGCCCCCCAGCAAGCCGCTGGTCCTGGAGCCATCACTTCGCCAAATCAACAGTCGCAAATGCATCCCCAGCACAACCAGGCTTCGCCAATTCTGCCATCGCAAACAAACCCGTATTCCCAACAAGGCACCGCAAATGCGACTGCCCATGGCGTGCAACAGATGGGATATGCATCGGGAGGCTATCCAGTGACGGGCATGCACCAGCAGTACATGTCCCCAACCCAGGCTGCAGCCATGGCGACGGCCGCCGCAGCTGGCCAGACGTACTATTCCATGGGCGATGGAGGCATGCAAAACCAGCTCAGCCAAGATCCGCGAGCCTCGCCACGCATCGCGGGCGCTCAAATCAAGTCGGACCCTCGGGGCCCCCGCTCACCGGCACAGGTCTCGAATAGCATGAGCGCGCAACCTCCCATGCCTCCGCAGGTTCAGCTGTCGCGGCGCATGAGCCAGCAGATCAGCAGCCCGGCCGTTCAGAACCCTCAACCAGCCGTCAACCACACTTCTACGCGTCCCTCTGTCCCGCCGCAAATGACACCACAAGCGCCCCCGGTCCAGCAGCACCAGTCGTCGCCAGACCTCGTCTCGGGCGGTGCCGACGAAGCGCCTCTGTACGTCAACGCCAAGCAGTTTCATCGCATTCTCAAGCGGCGCATGGCAAGACAAAAGTTGGAAGAAGCTTTGCGCCTTACGTCCAAGGGCCGGAAGCCGTACCTTCACGAGTCGCGCCACAACCATGCCATGCGCCGGCCTCGTGGTCCTGGCGGCCGTTTCTTGACCGCCGACGAAGTTGCAGCCATGGAAAAGAATAGCAAGACAAACAATGGCGAATCAGAAGGCGGGGGTAATAAGGAAAATGCCGGTACGCCCGCCAAATCCTTCTTGTCTGGACAAACCGGCTCGGCTAAAAGAAAAGCTGGTCCTAACTCTTCGTCGACATCCTCGACTAAAAAGGTCAAAACTGATGCACTACCTGTCCAACACCCCAACACAAGCGGTGACGACGCAAGTGAAGACGTGGATGAGGACGTGGACGATGACGAAGGTTGAGAAGCCAGCCGTGTTACTGGGACTGGCTGAGTGCATGTTTTCTCGCAGTTGGCG
>JAIFKG010001206.1:0-42713 GCA_020351975.1 Phyllosticta ampelicida | reverse complement strand
GTCCCAGTGGAGCGAGCGAGGTGCTTGATTTGATTACTTTTTTCCGCTTCGACCCGGTCGGTCGGTCGATCTTTGTAAACGGAAAATCTGCTCGGCGGCTGGATGAAGCAGCAAAAAGAGCGTGACGACTGGAAGGTTCATTGTCTACCCGAATGGTACTATGGACGCCGCGTGCGGAAACTTTTGGAGGAGACCCTGGCTCTTTGCATATCAGGCCAGCCTATGGAGTAGAGGTGGTCTCTGAGCCGCTCTTCTCGTTTCAAGATCGACGTCAGAGGTAGGAGGACATTTGGAGGAGCAATATGCCCACGATCGACTCATCGCCAATATTTGTCCTGAATTGTCTGATGCAAAGGTATAGGGGCCGCGACTTGCATCCTCCTGGCCAAGGGACATTAAGCCACGTAGGGAAGTTTGTGAGGCCCGCAAGTATTTCCTTGATCACGCCAAATAAACGAGATCAGATTCACAATTACGTTTCGAAAATCATCATCTTGTTGAGTTCCAGTGATCAGAAGACAGGAACTAGAACCCCTCTCTGATCAATCGACTCGAATGCTCCTCAGCTCTGTCGGCTAGTACCTACTCTGCAAGCAATTCTCCCAATAACTATATACCCCATACTACATCTTTGTCACTAGAATTTGCCTGCTTTCCTTCTTCCAATCGCACCAGTAAGCACCTCACCATGATGTTTCAGTCCTCGAGACCCTGGCTAATGCGTCGATCGCAGATTCCGAGCCATGACAGAGTTTTGTGATTTGGACGAGACTTTCGAGTGGAGCCGGTCCATAAAGACGTGATCGCGTTGCGCAGGATCGAATCTAAAGCTCAATAGGTTAGTCCACCAACCGCGTGATAGGATTCTTGGGGGTGCGCCGACCAGAACGACTGAGAGTAGCGGCACTCGCAGCCGTGGTCGTGGCACCTCCGTCACCTCCAAAGATCCGGTTGATGGTACAGAGAGTCTCATGCATCATTTCTTGGTGCATGGAAGCCTCTCGAGCAGCTTGCTCAGCCTTTTCTCTGGCAATGTTTGCCTGCTTCATGCACTCAACAGCCGTGATCAAGGCGCTCGCAGTAGACAGCAGCTGTACCCTTCTGGCTTCATCCGTCTCCACAGCAGCACAGTGGACCATCTCCTGAGCAATATCGGTAGCCTTCATCCTGGCACGTTCAGGATTCTTTGTGGCTTCGGGCAGATGTGCGGGAAGGTTCTTTTCCGGAAGATGGGATGGCGTGCGCTTGTGCCGAAAGTTTGACATGCGCTTCTTCGAGTGAGTCGTGACAATTTCGGGCACCTCAGGTGCCGGGCTGCTTGCTGAAGTGGTCGAAACGCCCTTCAGGTCCGTACTCTTCTTGTGAAAAAGGCCGCGTAGGCCAGTAGCCAGCTTGTTCCTAGCGGTGGACTTGTGCTTGGCCACGGACGCAGTAGGGGTTTCCGGGCCGACAGAAATATCGTTTTCAACGGTCTTGAGGAGCGGAATAGTCGAAGGGGTGGCGCTAACACCATAGGCAAGGCCCTGCGGAGCTTTCTTATGGGAAAGGTGACGGATTGGATCCTTGGCCGGCACTGGAGGCCGGAAAGATGCTGTCGAGGGGATGGAGCGGCGACGAGCAGTGTGCTCGCTGTGTTGAATGGCGGAAACACGCGGAGCCTTCGTGTGTACCGATGGGCGGCTGGATACGCTACTGCGGCGGGCGTTCTTTTCACCGTGTTCAACTTCAGGGACCTGAGGAGTCTTCGTGATGCTCGCACGAGCACTCTGAACCGAGGCTCGCTTCTTGCCCGAGAATCTCTTGACTAGACCAGTGCTACCCTCGAGCTGTGCTAGCGCCAGGTCATGGTCCTTAAGCTTCGATGCAGCGTCTTTCGGCTTGTCGTCGTCGTCGTCGGTGCGGGCCGCAGCCGGGACTGTCAAATGCTCAGTAAAAATTGACAATTCACGGAGGCAAATGCCTCTACGATTTACGCTACCCTTGCGAGATGGAGCACGAGAAGGTATCGGTGGCTTAGGTCCCTGGTGAATTTCCAGCATGGCCGCTTCTGTTAGAGCATTTTTAGCCAAGTCCATTTCTGAGGTGTTTAGTGCTCTCTGACTCTACACATTCAAAGATTGTGGATTCTTACCTGCTTCACTTTCATCCACAGACTCGGCGCTGTGGGCTTGATGTCTTGCCGACTCCCTGTACGTAGGGCGACGTTGCGGTCCACACCTCATGAGGGTGTTTGCTCCCGGCTCATCATCCATGCACACTTCTTCGTCCTTGATGGTTGACAGGGAGTCATCGGCAGCAGGCCTGTTCGGGACTTCCGCTGAAGTTGCTACGTGGACCACAGGAGAGCTCGAGGACGGGGACTTTGCGAATACAGGAATGGCGCTCCTTTTGTGGGTAGAATCGTGCAGTTGAAGAGCGGCCGGGGCAGGCTTCTTACGAGGCCGCCTATTCTCGGGACGAGCAGCTCCTACATAGCGGGGAATGGAGCCGTTCGGCGACTTTGCCGTAGATTTCGCCTGTTTGCTCTGCTCCTGGCTTGTGTGACGCGGAGGGATGTCAACCAGTCTCGCTTTGGGGCGCGGAAGGCTCTTCACGGTGCTGTCAGACCCAGAGGTGGTCGGACGCTTCTCGTTGCTGGCCATTGTCTCGGCAGTCAAAGCCACACGGTGCTGTTTGCAAGTCAGTACGCGTGAATATTGGAAGCATTGATTGGTTACATGCCTTGTCATCTTCTAGTTCGTTCGCCTGATACTTGATAGGCTCTGCAGAGGGAGGTTCAGAGTGACCTCCGGGTGTCAAGAGCTTGATGGTCATACGGTCTCCCTTGTCTACATTCATCTCACCACTCGTCTCTTTGTTGTCGACCGAGTGAAGCTGGGCAAACGTTTCTAGCGCGTGTGGAGTCGATGGCTGCAAAGGATAGAGGACGGGCCATTCCTTCTCGCCGGGTGTGCCAATTGAGACACGAAGTGGGCGCTCCATAGCGTCAATAAGGGTACGGCTCTGTTTTGGAGGGCTCATGGTGATTACCTGAGCAGGTGGCAATCCTGGAAGTGGTTTGTCTGGTGGAGACACGGGTGTAGAGTCACGCGAAAGCGTCTGCAAGCTTTGTCAATCAAGAGCCACCTTTGAGAATATCTCATGGCTTACTGTAGGCGGGGTGTCTTCTCGAGTAGCATGCTGATCTTCCGAATGGCCATCCTCTTCGTTGAGGCGACGGCGGTCACCGCGCTTTGTGCCAAATGACAAGGCGAGCAGTGAGTGAGGGGTGGGCGCACGTTTGTGTACCTTGTTGGTCGGGGTGATGCTACGTATCGATGAGGATGTAGTGCCAGCCATGAAGTGAGGCGATGCTTTGTCGCCTTCCATGTCGGCAGCGGAGGACTTGTCATCCGGCTTTCGCAGATTCTCCTGGCGCCTGGGTTGCAGAGCAATGGGAAAAGGAATGGATGAGCCACCAGGCCTCTGGGCCTTGGTGCGCTCGATCAGTGGGCCAGGCATGCTGGCTGGCGACGAGGGAACGTCAGGTCAGGTGGTGGATCGACAGATAACTGGATGATGAACAAGGAAAGGCGGTGGCAGCCAGGAGGAACCGGAACCAGAACGTAGGGACAAAGGGGGCGAATGAATGACTGGGACACAATGTCGGGGATGCGTCTTGTGTTGTGGGAGACGCGGCGGGGCTGAGAGTGCAGTGCTGGTTGGAGTTGGAGGTTGGCGCGCGGTGAAGGCGACTCGACAGGCGCCCTTGACTGCTCCTACCGCCCACGACTTTTGCTTTGGCCCAGATCATCGGATCCCGCTCCGGCCGGCAGATCAAGGTATTCAGGTAGACATTCACCTCCAGCGCTTTATCAAAACCTGTAATGAATGCTTTGCATTAAGAGAGCGGCGGAAAGATGGCGAATGTACTGTTCCACGCTGGCGCTACACAGCAAAGTAGCAGGAAGATGCTGCTTCTGGTTTCCAGCATGCTGCGCTGTTCGAGTGTCTCAGCCTAGAAGACCAGTCTGATCATAACAAAGTTCCACAGTCGAGGCATGGTGGATAGAGTAGGCCACTCGCTGCCAATCAAAACAGCTGCTCTTATGCCAAAATTACCTGCTATTCAAACAATCCATAATGTCGCAGGTTTTGCTATTGCAACCGAATATATCACACAATATCGCGCGTCGAGGGCAATCAATGAACCGGTGAGGCTCCGCATTGCAGTAAACATGACTACTATTTATCGAGAGCGGCAGGATCAGTAGACAAAATACAACTAGAGAGCCCGGTCTAATGAGTCCGAGGCGTGTCATTTCGAGAGAGAGTGTTAGATGATTAGGAATCGTAATGTTGCGTGATTGACAAGAAGGAAAGAGGTGTCCTCGGACTATCTTTGTTCCCACGTACAATCGGCGGAGAGCGGGAGATCGGCAGCGCCAGGATTCCTCATTTCTGCCTGAATATTAAGGAAGATGACAGCTTCCAGCTCGAGCACACCGCATGCATTTCTTTGCGCATCCTGCAAACAACACAGCATGGCATTACTGCACTAGCACTCTCGTTTCTCGAAATACATACATCCATCATGGTCTACGACAAGGCCGCAAAGGAAGCTTTCGTCTCCAATTTGACCGGAGGCACTGTGTGGGAGATCAACACCGTAACACTCGTTGCGTCGGTGCGTGTAGCTTCATCAAAGTAGCCATTACCTTCCACTGACGTGCTTTTCAGGCAGCTGTCCTTTTATGGTCAGTCCTCCAGTCGCGCCAAAGCTTCTTCACTCCCTACACTCTTGCCGCGGCTCTCACCGACATCCTGTTAAACTGCATTGCAATCCTGCTCGCTACTACTCTTTACTCGGGTTCGCCGTGGCTATTGAACGCCCTTATCATATCACATGCAGTCTTTATATCGTTTGCATCGGCACCGCCCAACACTCATAGCCATGCTCGCGTTCCGTTGTCCTCGAGGGCAGAAGCCAACACAGCAGCCCAGGATCCTCTACCGCTAAAGCCATTCGTCACAGCATGGCGGGGCGCAATGCTGGTCATAACCTGCGTGGCTATTCTGGCCGTGGACTTCAAGATATTTCCAAGGCGCTTCGCTAAGGTGGAGAACTGGGGCACGTCTTTGATGGACCTGGGCGTTGGTTCCTTCGTCTTTTCTGCCGGCGTCGTCTCCGCAAGAGCCATATTGAAGCAGCAAATCAGTCGCAGCTCTATGCCTCTGAGCAAACGACTGTACATATCATTTCGGCACTCGCTACCACTTCTTGTCCTCGGTGTCATCCGCCTGTATAGCGTCAAAGGCCTGGATTACGCCGAACACGTCACCGAGTATGGCGTGCACTGGAACTTTTTCTTCACGCTTGGCTTCTTGCCCCCGTTTGTGGCACTCTTCGAGTCGGCCTTTGACCTTCTCCCGTCCTACGCGGCACTATCCCTTATCTTGGGATTAGTATATGAGATTGCGCTCGATTCTACTGAGCTGACCGCCCTCATCATTGCGGCTCCGCGGACGAATCTTTTTCTTCAAAACCGCGAAGGCATCTTTTCCTTTTTGGGCTACCTTGCCATCTTCCTCGCCGGCCGCTCCACCGGCATGTACGTACTCCCACGGAGCCTGAACCAACCCAGTGCTTGCGGCACCACCGTATCAAGCTCCTCTAGCAACAGTAACAGCAGCAGCCGTTCAGCACGGCGCCCCTCCGCCCTCCGTCTCACCAAAGACTCTCTTGATGAACTTACCACCTCGCTGCGCAACCACCGCTTCAACCCCTTCCACCTCCGCCTCTCCAATCTCCCCCATACACAAATCCTCTTTTCACATCCTCTCCCGCGCCTCCTCCTCTGGACCGCCGCCTGGACAAGCCTGTACGCCCTCAGCACCGGCTACCACGGCCTCAACCTGCGCCCCTCGCGCCGTCTCGCCAACCTGCCGTACTACCTGTGGGTTGCGGCCTTCAATAGCGGGCAACTCGCCCTCTTCTGCGCCATCGAGACGCTCGTCTTCCCCGATCTCTACGGCAACAGCGGCAAATCGAGCGTGGAGCAGGAGCGCCGCCGCGCCCGCGCCGCAACCAGCCGTGTGCTGTGGGCATTCAACCGCAACGGACTCGCGGTCTTTTTGCTCGCGAATCTGCTCACTGGCCTCGTCAACCTCGTGCTGCCGACGTTGCAGATGGGCGAGCTGCAGGCCGCGGCCGTGCTCGTGGCGTACGTTGCCGTGTTGAGCGGCGTGGCGCTCGCTTTGGATTGGTGGCATGTTTCGATCAAGCTGTAGGCGTAGTTGGGAGTTTTTTTTTCTCCACTTGCAACGGCAGGGAGCATTTTTGCCCCACGCTTGCGTGAGAGCGTACACGGAGCATGATGAAGGTGCACTGTACATGGCAAAAAATAGCATCTTAGGAGCAACGACTTTCTCTCCTCGTTCAGATATGAGAAATAAGCACCATCATGTCCTACTCTCTCGACCGAATGAATCCATCTTGTCAGGGACAGGCAATCTACCCACTGGCTGTGGCTGTTCGGAGGATTGATTGAGTGATTAATCGACAAGACACTACATTTTATCGTAGCGTGCTGCACTGCTGTCGCAGTCCAAGTAACCCTGTCCCAAGCCAAGCGCATGTGATATGCCCCATGCACGATGCTCTGCCCCATATCCTCACACACCCCGTCTTGCCAACCTGAATCCCCGCTTCGAAACTTCGAATGATAAGTATGCGCCAACAACACCGTCTCTGTCTGCCGAAATGTTCCCATCCGTACATCCATGCCTCCGCAAACAAAAAGAAGGGGCACTACCAAACCGGAAAAGACGCTCACGCCACCGGCTCAAACCCAATATGAAAATCGTAAAAGAGCCCCAAAGAAAGAAGAGGGGGGAAATCATGCTCCTCTCTTCAGCCATCTACAAGCCAACGGCCACGGCGCCGCAAACCAACATGATGTACAATGCCCAGCCCGCCCAACCGTGAACGACGGCGCTGCCAAAAGTGCCCAGACTCGCCGCTCCAGCCGCCGTGGTACCGTTGGGCAAGATGCCGTTGAGGACGAGGGTGTCGGTACCATTGACGCGCGCCACGTCAACGACGTTCTTGTTAAGCCCGGCGTAGCTGCCGTTGCCAACCAGGCTGTCGAAATATTCGGTCGAGTTGTTGTCGTCGCAGCCGCACGTCGTGTACTGCTGGCAGTAGCAAACAACCGGAAGCGTCGTGTTCGCCGCATTGGTATTGTTCGCGTTGGCGCTGCGATTGTGGAAGCTGTACGGGTGCGTGTAGGCGTATTGGTAGCCGCCGAGGCCCGCCGTCCAGCCCCATGCCAGGAGCGGGATGAAAGCCAGCGCCGTCAGTGGAAGTAGAAAGGGAACGAGACCCAGCCTGCTGCGCTGGCCCGCCGCGTATGGCACTGTTGCTCCACCGGCGTAGTAGCGTCCGCCCCCGAATGATGGTGCGCGTCCGGATCCGCTCTTGGTACTACCGCCGGCATTAGAGCTCGAAGATGTGCGGCCTGACGAGCTGGACCCGCTGGAACTGCCGCCGGATCGGCCTGCGATGAGTTAGCGAGGGTGCTTTGGTAATGCGCGAGACAGGGCCAACACGTACTTCCACTGCTGCTGCCGCTGCTGCCGCTGCTGCCGCTGCTGCTGCTGCTGCCGCCACGGCCTCCGCCTCCCTTGCGCTTTTCGAGCGCATTCGCATGTACGATGTCAGCTGCGCGGGGACCCAGAATGACATTCAAGGCGCCCTCATCGCGTAGAGCAAGGGCATAGGTGTCGCGCGAGACCGAGAGCGCGTAGGCGGTTGTGGCACATGCAACAGCCAAGACGCAGAGGTTTTGGAAGAACTTCATGTTTGGAGTGGTGGTGTCGAGGGTGGCCGCAGAATGGTAGGCGGAGGGCCGAAGATTGATTGTGCTTTGCGCCGCTGAGAGATGTCGGTCGTTGTGAAGATTAGATGCGAGTGTCGAGCGGATGCGCGGAGGTGGCTGAGAGGAAGAGGCCGGGAGATAGCTGTAACCGTGTGCGGAGGTGTTGTGAGACAGCACTGGTTTTAAGATTGGTGGTTGATGATGATCTATGACGCTATGCAACCAAGAATCTGCAGTGGTGATGGATGATGTCAAAGGCGTAGATGCAGGAGACGGGGAGCCATAGAGAGATTTTTATTCATTCCTTGACTGCACGCTGATCACGCTGGTCGACAAAGAGAGCGTGGAAAGAGCGAGTGTTGGCTTGGGGCGCAGTTGGAAAAAAGAGATAAGCCGAGGCGGCAAAGAGTCAAGTCAAGCACCAACAATGACGCCGTTTGTGTGGTGGAGCTGGGTGGAGGCCGCATCGGGGCATTCCATCAGTGAGTGCGGCTGGGGCTGTCTGGGGTAGTCTGTGGGGGCGACAAGCCACGAAAGCCAACTTCAACCTCACCGCCACATCGGCCCTCTGAGCATTGAGCATTGAGCACTGCCACTCCTTGCAGCCCTCTTCCGCCTCATGGGCCACGACTCCGAATTCCCAAGCCTCGACTATGAGAATCCTCCTGCTGGTCCGACTCCTCATGCCCTCGGATCAACTGCGCGTGGCTTCCTCGAGCCGTGCCTCTGGTGCAGACCCGGATGGGCGTCAGCTAGCACCTACCAATGACCACACCAGGCGAGTCGTCCAAGTCCACGACGGCACAGCAACTGTTGGCTTGCCAGCACACCGACAGTCTCCGTTTCTAGGCAGCTTGTTGCCTCTGAAGTAGAGACTCATGATAGAGACTCATGGGCCCTGCCGACAAGTACGCATAACGGTGCTGCTGTGGGCAAAAACAGGTCGACGGGTTCAATGCCAATGCGACCAGTCTTTCCACTCGCGGCCTCGCGCCGTACTGACAAAGCCCAGCAGCCGCCGCCAGGAAACACCAATGGATCTCACTCTCACATGCTCAACACAGGCAACGTCGCACGGCCAGCACCAGAAAGAGCCACCAGCCCGAGAAACCGGGCACCTCACTCACCAACACCAGACCCCCCACCTGCACATCCATCACCCCTGCCGTCCCGACAGCACCATATCGTCTCTGAAACCTGCTCCAAGTAAGGTATACCCAGAGGTCCCAACCAAATTGCAATCTTCCTTATGCAAGGAATCCGGGCGCGAAGAGACGCTGCCCACACGGCCTTGGCTCCGTTCTCTCTTCATAAAGTGTAGCATAGCAGTACATCACCGATGAGATGGCGATGCCGAGTCGAAAGCGGCGACCGTGCGTGGCACCCATCTACGTGGTGTACTAGTTGACGTGTAGTCGAGGGGGGAAGTAAATGCACAGGTGAGATCTGAGCAATGCGGAAAAGTGAGCGAACCCTTCTAGGCTATTTCTAGGACATTCCACGAGCCATTCGACCCGGCCTTCCAGAATTCCCAGAAGCATGGCCGGCTTCTCCACTTGATTCATCTCTGCCCCCTTCGTCAAGGAACGCGGAGCCCATTGCGCCGGAACGTCCCTTTCGACCATCCATGCCCCGTCCGTCTAACAACCTTCTTTTCGTCACTCAGCTCCGACTGCCGACCCCCCCCGGTTCCTTTTTCCTTGCTACCTTTCTTTTTGCGTTTCTCGCCTCTCGACTGTGGCTTGTTTCAGGCGGTGCAAGCATCGCTTCTTGGTACAGGGTTACAGTGGCGATCCCGTTGGGATCCAGCCTGCTGTCAAAATTTAAGGTTACCCATTCGGTTCCTACCGCCCTTCTCCAACGTCACAGTGCCAGCTGCCTGCCCCGAATCCTCCGGTCAACGATTGTTGCGTGTTTAGTGGCAGCTCTCAGTGTCTGCGCGTTGGCAATGGAAATGGCGCCCGGGCGGGGAGGAAGGGGGGGCGCCCGGGCGGTCGGGCGACCGGGCAAATCCTTCGCCACCGGCAGTGTCAAGCAAGCACTAGTGTGTGCTTCGGGGAGGTACTGTCACTGCCCCAAGGTCCTTCCGGCTCATCATGGGACTGGATAAAAGATGATAATTCAATGTGAGGATGAGCGTATAGCCGCTTCCTCTGAGTCATTCGACGTCTCTCTCTTCTCGGGATTCGCTATAACCTGTATGATTGGTAGTCGCGGGCTTGGTTGCCTTCAACGTCGAAGGAAGGGGTGCGGAAATGGACGGCACGCACCGAGCGGTACGGAAGTTCCAGACCGAAGAGATCAGACGGATCGGCAAGAGACGAGAGACGGGGCATATCAGAAAAATGGACTGGTTTGGGGAGTTTAGATACGCGGTTGCAGTTTCCAATGTCAGATGACCACCATCTGGGACTTGGGGAGGCGTGACAGCAGATGTGTGGTCAGTGTGGTCGGTGACACGGGTGTGTTGCTTGGACCGTTGGTAAGGGAAAAGAGGCATGCTCATTCCGCACGCAGCTTCCATTCAAGTTCGGTATCTGGACATGCAGGTAGGCGTGGATCCGAAGACCAGGTCGTGTACGAATGATCCACCCAGCGGTGTGGACTGCAACATTCTGGTGGCAGTCTAGACACAAAGGCACCATCATGTTTGCTATTCCATCTTTTGATGATGATGATGATGATGAGCATGCAACAAACAAGAAGCAATTCGCAAGAAGAGTCGACAGAAGATCGAACAAAAATCATAGACCATCCGTAGAATTTCAGGAACTGGAACCCGGAAGAAAAACGCACAAGGGTACGAAAAGATATAGCTCAGAAATCAGGCGCTACAACATGTGGCGCAAGAGAAGATGCCTTGTGAATCAACACAAACAAGCAAGATCTGTACAAGATAATGAGTCACTGATGTCACAACGAAAACAACCAAGCAGCTCCACCTTGCCCTATAATGCCTTGCCCACTGACCCGCGGTTCTGCCCCTGCGGTCCCTGTCCCAACTCCTTATCCTGCTGTTCCTCCCTCTCTCTCTCGTCAATCTCTACTACCTCGACCGTCTCCACCGTCTCACTGCTCCTGCTATCGCGCTTCGGAAAACGCTTTCGATGCTGGTGCTGCTGTCCGGCGCGTGCTGAGACTCCCGACCTCTGCTTGCCGTCGCTACCCTCTTCAGCCGTCTCATAGCCCTCAACCTCCTCACCACCGCCCCTTGTCGGCGAATAATTTAGTGCGCCGCCGCGGCATTGATGCCTCAGCTGTTTATCCATGTCGACAGCTTCGGCGCTTCCATGCACCGCAACGTCGCTCTCCGTGTCTGAATTCGAGTCCTCAAACTTGACCTCGCCCGCCCCTCCGCCTCCAGGTCGTCGCCCCAGCACACGCCCCGCGAGTCATTCGGGGTATTTGGCCGTAGACTGCTGCTCAGACGTAACGGTCGGGGCACCTGTGACTGCCCTACCAGTGCCCTCGCGATTACCGCCGCCACCCTGCCCCTTGAGCGAGTCGAAGCGCTGCCTTACGCGCATGCTGCCAATGTTGCGCTTCTCCTTGAGCAGGGCGGCCGTGTCCTTCTCCTCCTCAGGGAACGCAGCGTCCTGGCCCGGGTTCGCCGCCTCGTATTCGAGCAGCTTGATGAAGGTGAAGAAGAGGTAGGCAAGCAGCGTGCCCACCGCCGGCCCGACCCAGTAGATCCAGTGCTCAGCATCGAACTTGCGGTTGACGACACACGGCCCGAAGCTACGCGCGGGGTTGACGCTGGACCCTGTGTAGTAAATTGTGCCGAGGTGGATCACGAAGAGCGCCAGCCCGATGCCGACGGGCGCGATGTAGGTGGCTTTGTGCTTTTCTTTGGCCAGCATGAAGACGGTGAAGACGAGGAGCGAGGTGCCGACTGCCTCGATGAAGACGCCCCGCGCCGCCGACGTATTGGATGCCAACGTTGTCCGTACGTTGAACTCGCCGGGATAAAGGACTGACACCATGAAGGCGGCGAAGATGCCGCCGAGAAGTTGTGACGCGGCGACGAGGATTCCGCGTGTCACAGTCAGAGCGCGTACGAGCACCATACCCAGGGTTATCTGGTGAGTGTTAGCCCTAAATGAAAGTGGCACACGAGTGGAAGTGCACATCTTCACTTACAGCCGGATTGAACAAACTGCCAGAAATGCGGTAGAAAATCCACGCGGCAACGAGTAGCCCAAAGCCAAATGAAAATGCAATGTATAGATAAACGGCGGGGTTGAAAGACAACGGATCACCCGTTGTCGGATCCTTTGGGTTGCCGTTACTGGCCGTTGTAGCGCCCGCAAAGCCAATGAAAAGAAACAAAAAGGTGCCAAAGAACTCGCCCAGGCATGCCACGAAATCTGTAAAATCAATCATCAGGAACAGGTACAAACCCCGCCATTCAGGAAGACTACTTACGGTTCTTTGCCGAGGAATTCATCCACCACATCATGGGCAACCGCATCATGTCGTCCGGCGGCGCTCGTCCGCCTCCTTCACCCCGGTACGGGTCGTCGTCTTCAGAGTAGACTCGCGCAGTGACCGACCGCGATGGTGGAGGGCCGTCGCCCATGCGCGACCTGTCGGCGAGGCTACCGCCGCGATATGCCAACGGCCCACTACGCGTCTCTCTGAGCGTAGCATACGACCGTGACCCTGCGCGTCGGAGCGGAACGTCGTCATCGTACTCGACGTACGGCCGGCCGCTGTACTCTTGAAGATAGTATTCGTCGTTCAGCTGCCGCCGGCTCGTTGCCGTGTTGCGCCAGGCTCTGCTGTCAACAGCGCGCCCTTCACCGAGCGTTCCCACTCGCTGGAGCGCTGAGGGTGGTTGCCTAGATGCTTGGTTGAAGACGTCGGATGCGGATTCCACGTCGGGGACTTGGGTATCTCGGACGGTCGCCCCGGTGGTTGTTCTTGGAAACTGTTCTTCGGTGCTTGTCCGTATAGGCGGTGACCCCAAAGGCTCAGTTGCACCAGGGTCTACGGATGGTCTTTTAATGATTCGGCCGTCTGCTGTCCGTTCGCCGTAGTAAACTGGTAGTTGCGGTGGTTGGTCTGACGCCATGGTTTTCGTCCTGACGCATACATAGTCCTATTCCGCGAAAAATATGGCGATGGCCGGAGGGCAACAATCATATTTGACTTGTTCAGGCTTGGTTCTACGTAACAACCGGGTTGATGTTACCAGGGACGTACTCGCTAGCCATTCTTTGCCTTCCCTGCCTGGGGAAGCCGTGTCTCTAGATTGCCCAGCCGCGCACTGCGGCAGTGAAATCTCATCTCGATCATATCCATGAGGCGCGGTTCGTTGCGATCGTATTCTAAAACTGATTGAGCGTCCGCCGCTAGGGGCTGGAACATGCAGACAATCGGCAGAGTCGTAGGGATAATGCCATTTGCCGCCGAGCCGCCCGACGGGGACATGTTGTTCGAATCGAAGTCCAGGTGCACGCCGACTAGAGGTGCGGCGGCGCTCTCCCGGCTGGCATGCGCAAGCTCAGGGCCTCTGGTGAGGGATAGGCGAGGCTAGCCGGGTTGGCGAACTTCTCGCGCGCTGGTTAATCAATCCCGTGTTTGATCTGAGGTCCTCCGCTCCCGCTGGTTGGCCCAGGAATCCCTTGGCGGTACTCAGGTGTTGAATTGTAAAATTGATTATTTCATCATTGGCAGAAACCAATCCAAATTCAGAGCTTGAAGCTACAGGGTGTCTTATGTACGTGCCCCAGACAGGACGTAGCATGCCATGCGAAGAGTCTGGCCGTTGTCATCCACGGTAAATTGCAAGGGTGCTTTCGCACTAGGTAGTTTCCAGCTTTTGGCTTATGCAGAATCATCGCAGAATCAACAAAATCTTGGCGGACTGATCAAACCTGAAGACGACACACCAAGCTAGTCGCCGTCCACATGCACTGACAGACGCTAGTGTGAGCGGTGCGGATAAGGTTCATTCTCTGCTGGACCCTGAATGCTTCCCCAGTGACAGCCAACGGTGTCTCGACAACTTGACTGAGCAACCAACCTCTTTACTTTTCTGTTGCAGGCGCATTTTGCCCAATGAGTGTCCTACAGATCCACTTCAACCACCCTTCCTTTGATGTGCACTGATCCTCGAGCATCCGAACCATGTCCTCGACCACAAGGACCTGCCTTTCAAATTCTGTGACTGCGTCTCCAACATCTTCCACCTTACCGCGCAATGCGTTCATCTCATACTCCAGTTTCGCCCCCAGTGTTTCAATGTCTTTGATCTGCTCTTGCAGACCTTCCCGCTCTTGAGATATCAAGACCTTTGCATCCTTGTTCAACCTCTGGTATTCTTCCAACCTGGGGTAGTAAATCTCTTCGAGCTCTTGCTGGTCACGCTCGGCCACGACGTTTAGCTGTTGGACGTGGTTGATGCGCTCTTCAACCCAGCCTTTGACAACGTTGCCTATGTGGGCGAGTTTCTCGCCATTGTGACGAGCTTCTTCAGAAAGGAGCTGTTCGTGAAAGAGTTGCTTCTTGGGATCAAGCATGGCAGGTGTCTCTTCGCACTCATCGTTAATGATGCTGCTCCAGCGGAATAGGCTCTCTTCGGCAATACTAAGCGACATGTGACGCGGCCATCGCTCATCGCCATGACGACCATACTCGCGATGCGTGACAAAGTTGGAAAGACTGTTCGTACGGTGCAGCAGGTTTCCAGGGTCATATAGGTTATTTTCTTCAAACAATCCCTCCAGATCAATGCCGTGGTAGAACGAGCCCGCAATCGAGTTTTCAATCGTCTCAGAGCGGGACAGCACTAAGTTCTCGTTGGCGAGAGGAGTATCTAGATCTGGTTGCTCATCGCCGGCTGGTAGATCCTCTTTGCTGTGGAAAAGGCTTGGCTGTGGTTCCAAAGGGTTCTGAGACAGAACACGCGCAAGCTGAGGCATAGGCTTTCTTGGTTTTTCGGCAGTGACATCCTCTGACGCGCTCGGAAGGTCCAGAGACTCCCGTGGGGTTGATTCTGATGGCGTGTTACTTTCAGTATGGCTTGCCTGGCGGAGAAGAGCCTCACTGTGTTGCCGTGCGAGGTATGGGGAATTGTCGTTGTCGGCCCTCGGATGCTTGTGCTGGTGACCTCGTCGTCCCACCACGTCTTTTATTCGCCCGCCAATTCCACTTCGCGCGTCGCCCAGTCTTCCCGTTGCCCTTCTGATGCGAGACTCTTTATCATCCCCATGTTTGTCTCCCGAATTTGCCGTCTCCCGTTTCTTCAATGGACCTGCGTCAGTCTCTGCCTCTTTTTGTTCCTCGTCATCTTCTATCGCAAGGCTCAGTTTAGGATCTTCATCGGGAAGTCTGCTAAACATATTCCCGTGGTGTTTCCGAGGTTTTCCGTGCCAGAGCCACTTGGTGCGCTCGCCGTAGATTAGTTGGGCAAACCTCTCAATATCAACCGTCTCGACTTCAGCTATGCCAGCCTTGTCTCGCCCTGTGACAATGTCCATGACCATCTCCCCACCCTTGCCACTAAGCTCTGCGACGGTCGATTTCACTGCACGCGGAACTGTCCAGCCTTCGCCGCTAGCAGTCTTCGCGGTCGCGCGATGAAGGTGGCTAAGCGTTTTGCGATCAAGTCTTCGCGTCTTGGGGATTCTCTGTGCTTTTTGAAAATAGGCAATGCCGCGCTTCGTATTTTCCACGTCAAATACATCCTTTGAAACCGGCGCGCCATAGGCGTTGAGACGATTGCGTGCGCCCAAAAGCATGCCGAGCATGGCGGCAACGGTCGTGGGCCCGAGAATTCCATCATGCGGTTCGACGTTGTAATATTCGTTGCCTATTCCCACCCACCAGTCGTTGATGGCCTTTTCGGTAACGTCGCAGAGTAGTCCATCTGCGTATTCAGGCTCGAGCTTTCCAAAAAGTACCAGAGCCACTTGGCAAAGCTTTACGAGCTCAATCACAGCACCAGCCAGGGGTATCTTTTCGCTTATTCTGTACAGCTGATAAAATTTGGTCTCCGTCGCGCCGCTAGGGGGAGCGAGGGTGATTCCCACGCGTCCGGAGCAACCCAATCTCTTTAAATTCTCATTCACAAAGAACGACTCCCGATTCCTGCGAATATCTCCATCTGGAACCGGTATGACTGTCAACGACGAGGGGAAAGCGCTGAGGTTTGTGATCATGAGCGTCCCAAACGGCGTGTCTTTTGGTCGCGCATGATACTGGTTCAACGATTTGAAGTATATCCGAAGCCGCAGGGACCACTTGCTCTCGTCCGTGGGAACGCTCAAGACTGCCACAATCACTTTGTGGGACGGATCGCCAGTGTACGTCGTTATAACAAAGGTAGGGTGTGACCTGTCGCAGGCCCATTGCTCCACGATGTAGCATTCATAGCCTTTGAGCTGTCGTCGGCGGTCGAGAACGACGGTAGACGGGTCTTCTTCGAGGTACCTGGCTGTGTCGGTACGAGTCGTGGGTATTACAAGCTTCTTACCTAAATGCGACACTGTCGGCGACTACAAATCGCTGGTGGCCTGCGCGACCTTGGCCCTTAGTCGGGGTGTCAGATGTGCTTGCGTCCGAGGCTTTTTCCAGGGAGACACGGCTATCTCTTGAAGGTACGGCGTCGACATCCGGGTCCGCAGCAGAGTTTCTGGCCATGGCCATGCGGACGGAATGGTCGCTCGGGGAGAGGGTGTGATTGGGCAGATAAGGAGAAGAAGAAGGAGAAGGAGAAGGGAGCTAGCGAGAGAGCAGCGTCCATGATGTGTGTCGCAGCATCGACAGCGGAAGCGGTCGTTCACGCGCAAGGTAGCAGGCCAGCAGGTCAGCCTTGCGCGAGCAGACGGGGGCGGGTCGATCGTCTGTCATTCAGTGGGAGCGCCCACTCGCACAACTCAGTTAACTGCGTGCGGCGCTTCCCGCCCTCCCGCATCCCCGCGGCCAGAGCCAACGTCACGGAGTCGGCTCGGTCACAAGCTCACACCTCATCCGACCTCCACCACCATGTTCATGTTGGGCGCTGAGCATGGCAACTCGTAGCGCTGCGACTGCTGCTTTCCACTTTGATCCATCCTTTCCACGTTAGACTTGTCAGGTTTCTTACTCTCAACACCCACATCCCTCGGCCGCTACTCCCGCCGCCATGGACTCGCTGAAGGCCGAGCACGACAAGCTCGAGAGAAAGGGCAATCTCAGCAAGAGCATCAACGATGTTCAAAAGGCCATCGACCTGCTTACCAAGACGAGGGCTGCCATCGTTACCAGTAAACACGCCCGCAACCCCGCCCCGCGATGTTACATTGACGTCAAGCCAGATCCAACGTCGGCGCAAATGCAAATGGCGAAGCTGCAGACGCCGGCCAAGCAGTCCTTTGACAAGATCAACGAAGATCTCAAGGAAGTCCATCAGGCCCTCGGAAAATATGGCAAGGCTCTCGACAAGGTACGTGATGCTCCGGTTGGTTGCTTTGGCGCAAACATGTCTGACCTTTACAGAAATTCAAAGATAAGCCTCTTCCCGCCGCCGAGAACGACGCACTATCCTCGCACCCTTCCCTCGTAAACCGCGCGATTGCCATGCACCTCCTCCGCGAAGGCCAGTTTAGCGTCGCGTCCACTTTTATCGAAGAAGCAAGGACACATCCACCACAGCCCGAGCCGACGGCCGGCACACCCAAACCCAATGGAAGCGAGCAATGGGAGAAGGCCTTTACCAACGGATCGATTGATAGCGGAGCTCTTCAACAGCAGTTTGCAGATATGTACCATATACTGCACGAGTTGAAACAAGAACAAAACCTGATACCCGCAATTGCGTGGAGCAGACAGCACAGCGCCCAGCTCGAGGCACGGGGAAGTAACCTCGAATTTGAGCTCTGCAGGCTCCAATACGTCTGTCTCTTCATGGGACACGACCATGACGGATCCGTCACGTCTCCAGAGGAAGGCCCGCTCAGAGCCTGGGCGTACGCGAGGAGTGAGTTTGGAGCTTTTCAAAACCGATACGCAAAGGAGATCCAACAGCTCATTGGAGCCATGGCGTTTTGGCAAAACATGGGCGAGTCGCCGTACAAGCGCACCTTTTACAATGACAATGCCTTTGAAGAGGTTGCCAACTCTTTCACGAGGGAGTTCTGCTCTCTCCTTGGTCTCTCAGCAGACTCGCCTCTGTACATTGCCGCTACTGCTGGTGCCATTGCGCTACCTACCTTGCTAAAGCTCCAAACAATCATGAAAGAGAAGAGGACGGAATGGACGACGCAAAACGAGCTGCCTGTAAGCCTTCTTCCCCAACGTCTCTATGGTCTTGGTACTAACAATCCCAGGTCGAAATCCCGCTCCCACCATCTTATCAATTCCACTCCATTTTCGTGTGCCCCGTCTCCAAGGAGCAAGGCACGGACCAAAATCCTCCCATGATGATGCCCTGCGGCCACGTCATTGCCAAAGAGTCCCTTGTCCGCATCAGCAAGGGCGCGCGCTTCAAGTGTCCCTACTGCCCTGGCGAGAGTCATCCGCGGGATGCAAAAGAGGTACTGTTGTGAGTTCGTTTGTCCTCCTCTTGGAAAGTCCTTTATCAGTTTTACCTTTTCCTTGCTCGTCATGCATGCACGGTGTTTTGGGTGCAACTAAGCTTGGGATGGTGCGTCTTCTTCATCGTCTGGGCTGGCGTTTTTGTTTTGGATCCGATACTGAACGCGACGGAAGCGTGGACGCCACCCGCCTGTGTATGCGGTTTGAATGCAACGTAGATGAACAAATCCTCAATCATTGGATGTTGAGTTGATGTGTGATATGCCAGATGAAATGATGATCCTATGAGCCTATTCTTAAGAACAGGTCAGTTTAATTCTTTACATACCATCACAGTATCCCATACGTCCACTTTGTTCTTCACCTGTCAATTCCTATCGGTACTTCAAAGCAGTCCTTCCTCCGTCTTCTGGTGCCGCCTCTTGCTCCACTCACCACTACCTTCCGCCTCCCCACTGGTACTCACCACGACCTGCCGAGCACCTACCTGTGGCTCCCAGCGCGCTCCACCTCCTCGTATGTTGCACAGACCACATAGTGAAGTATTTATTTATCTTGGCCTTGAAGCTTTCATACTTTCCTCTCTCAAGCTTACCTAACCGGGTGTGCCAGCATTCAAGTCGTTGGTATGCTACTAGGACGGCCAGCATTGCACAGCGCTGGCCAGCCTTGTATTGCGTCTCTTCGGGGACGCCTGCGGTGCAATTTTTGATACTTGCTGCTGCACAAACGGCGCTGCAATGCTCTTCGTTCACGCTTTCGCTTTGAGCGGGAACTGAGGGGATTAGCAACGGCTTGATGGATGAGGACATGTACGCCTGTCCGCTTTGCGTAGAGGTGTCCAGCCCGCGTCGTCGAAATTGTCGTGAGCACGGAGCTTTCATGCCAAACCTGAGGGTTACAAGCTCAGAGAACCTGCTGCTGATAGATCTGACGCTTGTACCGGACCATAGAGGCGCTCGGCCAATATTCCAGGTCTAGACAAGCCGTGGTGCTAGAGCGCGCTCTTGACGTCTCGTATTCGCAACAGCTCGGATCGCTGGAACCACACCCGTTGGATGATTAAGCGGACGGGGACAAAGTACGGGTGACAGTGGCTATGTAGCGACAAGAATCAACACCTGGAGACCTCTTCAGATATACACGGCTTGAACAGGTGACGCGAGGTTTTAGATGGCGTGCCAGTGGGGACGCGTCTGCTCGCACGGAGCACTGCCAGGGCTCTAAGATATGACGTCTTGCTCACCTCCCGAGCCCTACTAAATCTAACCTGCTTCTATTCCAGTGCTAGGCACTCCCACTCTCCCCAGACGCCGTCCAACAGGCTGAACACCAAGACCGTCTCATCACATGCATGCGCCGTAAACAGCGCGCTGCTGGATTCTGGTTTGTTGCGGCAAACGCTGCTGCGCGGGATATTGAACGCCTCTGGTGCACCGCCACGCATAACCTACCAATGCGAGCAAGCTTGCGCCTCTTCATCCATGTGTACTTGGATCTTGCACACTTGAGTCAGCAATCAAATCGCTTCTCCTTCAACTACTGACCAGTTCCCACATTTTCGTGGACCTAATCTGTTTACCTTCCTCCTGCCTGTCTTTGCCATGCCTTCCGGATCTCCTCCGCCTCTAGGAGGCCCCTCTCACGAACAACTACCAATACCCAATCCGTACACGCAAGCGCAAGAGGCTATGGCTGCGGCAGACCCGGAAGAGCGACCGAACCAGGCGCCAGATGGCGCGTCGGAAGCAAGGGGGGCGCTCTCACGAGCAAAGGGCGGATTCACGACGTAAGTCACGCTGAAATGTCAACTCCAAGGCGTTGCTGGATTACTCGACTGCTCGCTATACACACACCTTTCGACCTAGTTTTTTGAACACTTGCCGTGCGCCGCGAAATTTTGGCACCAGATCCTGGAGCCGACTTTCGTCGCCCATTGTGCGGGCATCTACCAAATTTTCGGAGCTCACTATTCTCAGGCCTAGCGAACGAGATATTCCCCAGCGTCAGTCTTCTAGCTCTGCAGCAGCCCCAGCAGGAGAGGAGCCACCGCCGCCATATAGCGAGACGCTTGGAACCATATCAAACGAAGAAGAAGATTGGGGCACGCAAGCGACAGTCACCGGTGGGAATTCTCGAGACCCATGACGGGCCAGTCTGCTAATAAGGACGGCAGATGATGGGCGTGTCAACATTCGCATCGATCAGAGAAACCGGAGGTTGTCAAACCTGCTGGTCCCCGCACTTCGGAATCAAGCCGCTCTTGCCGCCAATGAGCCTTCACCTCCGCCGTACATTCCACCTGCGCTCGCGGGAGGATACGGGAGGGACCCTCCGCCTCCGATGAATGTCGTCATACACGTCGTCGGATCCAGAGGAGATGTGCAGCCTTTTGTAGCCTTGGGGAAAGTGCTCAAGGACATTTACCACCACAGAGTCCGGTTGGCGACGCACCCTGTCTTCAAGGGATTTGTCGAGGAAAATGGCCTGGAATTCTTTAGCATTGGCGGTGACCCTGCTGAGCTCATGGCCTTTATGGTCAAGAATCCGGGCCTTATGCCTGGCATGGAAACGCTGAAGAATGGAGATGTTGGCAAGAGGCGCAAGGGTATCGCCGAAATTATCGACGGCTGCTGGAGATCGTGCATTGAGGTCGGCGATGGCTTTGGTCCTGATGCCGTCGATGCAACAGAGGCATGGGTGAATAGCGGAGGCAACGATCCAGGCGTCTCAGCAGGCGCAGGTAAGCCATTTGTTGCAGACGCCATCATTGCAAACCCACCTAGTTTCGCCCACATTCATTGTGCCGAGAAACTTGGAATACCATTGCACATGATGTTCACGTAAGAAACACTCGCCAATTTCTAATCCCTCAACTGACGAACCGTCTAGCATGCCATGGTCACCGACGCAAGCATTTCCTCATCCTTTGGCAAATATTCAACGTTCGAATGCTGAGGCCGGAGTCGCAAACTACATGTCATATAGTCTGGTTGATATTTTGACTTGGCAGGGGTTGGGCGACATCATCAACAAGTTCCGGACTCGGACGCTCAACCTGGAGTACCTGACCACCTTTTCTGCGATGGGGCTGTTGGCTCATCTACGCGTACCGTACACGTACTGTTGGTCACCAGCATTGATCCCAAAACCGAAGGACTGGGGACACCACATCTCGGTTGCCGGATTTTTCTTCTTGTCTCTAGCATCAAACTACACTCCGGATCCCGACCTTGCTGCGTTTCTTGATGCCGGTCCACCGCCGGTGTACATTGGGTTCGGAAGCATCGTGGTCGACGACCCTAATGCCATGACGACCATGATCTTTGAAGCAATCAAAAAGCTCGGAATCAGAGCGCTTGTCAGCAAAGGCTGGGGCGGCCTCGGTGCCGACGAGTTGGACATCCCTGGAGGAGTATTTATGCTTGGTAATGTCCCCCACGACTGGTTATTTAAACGCGTATCTTGCGTGGTTCACCACGGAGGCGCTGGCACTACTGCGGCAGGAATTGCCTGTGGGAAACCGACTGTTATCGTACCATTTTTTGGAGAGTAAGTAAATCCATCCTCAGAAAAGTATTCTCACGCTAACTGCTCAGCCAACCCTTCTGGGGTGCCATGGTTGCTAAAGCTGGTGCTGGGCCATTACCCGTACCTTACAAGCACCTTACGGCGGAAAAGTTGGCCGAATCCATCCGCGAGGCACTCAGGCCAAGTTCGAAAGATCGAGCGGAGGAGCTGGCAGCCAAAATCAGCCGAGAAAGGGGATGTGACATAGGCGCCTCAAGATTTCACCAGCATCTCGACGTTGAATCTCTTAGGTGCTCGATACTTCCAAACCGAGTCGCGGTATGGCGTTTGAGGAAGACGCAAGTGAGATTGAGCGCTTTGGCTGCCGTCGTCCTGGCAAACGAAGGCGTCATCACTTTTGCGGATCTCAAACTGTAAGTAGGCTCTGCCTTTGGGCCCACATTTGGCTTATGCATGCCTCAGGTATCGCCCTAACGAGTTTGACCCTGAGTCTGGACCATGGGATCCTGTCACTGGTATTGCAGGAGCTTTGACAAGTACCATTTCGAGCGTCATGATGGGTGTAGCCGATATGCCCCTTAGTCACTTTAATTCCTCCAGTTCCGGAAACAAAAGCCAAACTCACTCCCGCAAACCATCACATTCAGCGTCATCTGAACAATCACCTCATCGAGAAATACTTGCTGTAGGTGGCTCAAGTCATCGCCGGTCATTATCTGCATCTTCGAAAATTTCCGACTCGAGCATCGCTAGCATTGAAACACCTCGAATCTCCATCACCGATGCGAACGACGATTACACCAGCAGCAAAGACACGGGCTTGGGAAAGAAAAAGAAATCTGTGCGCCACAATCTTCAGACGCTCGTTGATCATTCCGCATTCCAAGCGCAAACCGAAAGGGGCAATTCGATTAGGGAAGGGAACAGCGCTTCGGGCCCTAGAACCAGGACCTCTGACACTCAATTCACCGTTGAATCGGCTGTTCAGACTGGCCGGGGTGTCGGCCGGATTGCTGAGGCTGGAATGAAGGTCCCAATGGAAGTCATGATGGGGCTGTCCAAGGGTTTCCACAATATTCCGAGGCTGTATGGTGATGAACCTCGCAAGGTTGAAAAGGTGACTGGGCTCTCAAGTGGACTCAAAGTTGCAGGAAAAGAATTTGGCCAAGGATTGTACGAAGGTTTTACTGGTCTAGTTACGGAACCGTACAAAGGAGCCAAAGAGGATGGAGTTGGCGGCTTCGTCAAGGGAATCGGTAAAGGCATGGTTGGAATTGCCATGAAGCCACAAGCAGGTACGTCTCAATGGCTGGCTTCTCCCGTCAAATCTAATGTATGGTAGCTGCCTTTGCGCTCCCGGCCTACACGATGAAGGGCATCTATATGGAGGCGCGCAAACACTCTGGATCTAGTGTTCAAAACTACATCATTGCCGCCCGCATAGCACAAGGTTGGGAGGACTACAACAAATCGACGGCTGACGAACGTGCCTACATTGTGGGAACATTCCGCTTCGTCTCCTCACGTGCCCACAAGAAGAAGAACTTGAGCGAGCGTGAAAAAGAGGTCTTGCAAAGAGTCAACCAGAAACGCAAAGCCAAAGCGCATGACCATCAGCAGCGCCTGGCGAATCTATTCCGCCGCTCAACCATGCAGCCATCTACCTTGAACCACACCGACACAAATGACGAAGGTTCTCGCGCAACTACCAGCAACTTCCAGTCGAATAACCCTCGATCGCCATTGACTGCCGCGCCTTGGAACAATGATTCACAGGGCTCACTCTCGTCACAGCCACAAACAGTCTCGCCAAAAGGGCCTCCTCCTCACTCCTCAACCATGCCGCCCAGCTGTCCACGCATCGGTTCTGATGAGCTCGGCGAAGAGGAGTGGGACGAAGAGGCTCTCGCTGAAGCCATTCGCCAGTCCGTCGCCGACACCTCCACGGGCAACCCCGAAGAAGATGAACTTATCGAACGCGCGATCCGCGCCAGCCTGACTGAAGTAGAAGTCGCACAGGACGCTCGCCGTCCCGACGATGTGGACGAAGAGGAGTTCCGCCGTGCGCTCGAAGCCAGCCTTGCAGCGCAGGAGGTACGAGAAGTAGCCGAGCGCGAGCGCCAGCAGCTGCAGGAGATCGGCGTCGAGGGCAGTACACATGACGCGGCGCACAAGCGCGAGTTGGAAGAGGCTTTGCGGCGCAGTTTGCAAGACAGCACCAGATTTGGCACTGGGAAGGGTCGCGCCGACTCTGCTGCCCATTTGGAGTCCACCAATGCCACCGGCGACAGCAGCAACGGGCCGCTCTCTCATGTTCAGACGCTGCCGCCCCTCCATATGCAAATAGACGATCAGACTCGCCAACAGCCCCCCAGCCTACCCTCTACGGCGCCGCCATCGTACTCTTTTGTAGCCGGCGGCGGTGCTACCGACAAATACGGCGCTACCCAACAGTCTCCTTCACCACAGCTCGGCGACAACGCCAACGCCGCCGCTAACGCGTCTTCCATCTGGCCTGACGACTCCGACGACGATTTTGTCTCGACCGATTCCGGGCCTACGTGCACGCCGGGCCTGTCCAGGGCTCATGGCGACTCGCCTCAGCCGCCTCACGACAACGCCAGAAACGTTGCGTTTCTCGACGACGGCGAGACGGAAATGCGAGGATCAGCAGCTAGCGCCATCATCGGCGCACAAGACGAAGGATACGACGACGACAACGCGGACGACGGCGATGACGAAGACGCTGAGCTCCGCCGCGCCATTGCGGCGTCCGAACAGGAGAGCCGCAAGATGGAGGAGCAGCGCCGCAAGAACGAGGAGGAGGAGTACATTGTGCTCGAGTATGTCAAGCGGCAGAGCTTGGCCGAGGACGAGTGGAGGCGACAGCGGTTGGGCGGTGGTGGTAGCGGTAGTGCTGAATGAGCCGGGGGCCCATCAGCTGGGGGGACGAGGTGAGAAAGCAGCGGTACTGCTGCTACGTTGACGGGCGCAAGAGGAGCAAAGGTCGCGACAGCGTCGAGCAAGGCAGGTGTATAGGCGAGTATAGAGATGTTTAATCGGCGGAAGGGAGGAACGTGGAAGGGAAAGCATTGAGCTATCAGGAACGCCTCACGATCATCTGACTCACATCACACTCTTTGACTCTTAATTCAGTTCCTACGGTGCGACCGACGGTTAGTTCGACGGTGGCGGCGGCTTATCCGGCAATGCACGTTATACACAAAGTTGTGATACCCCTCTTAAATTTAGTCCTTGAGATATTTCCTTTAGACTACCCAAAATTCTCTCGTTTACCTTGTTCTTGTGCATTTTGTCTACACAAAGTGATGAGAGTCCAGTGCTGCGCCAGGGGCTTGTACTCATGTCCCAGCCGGCTGCGAAACGGTGATTTAACGTATTTTCCATTGGGTAATTCTGGTAAGAAAGCGGATTCAGCACGTGAGTCTTCCAGAATGTTTGAAGAGTTAGACTGCAAACTTGATATGCAGCAGGTGGTGCTTTCAATTTTGCTTTAAAAATTACTGAAATGGTCACAAGAGCTTTCGAAATCAAAAGCAAGGGAATGAATGCGCGCCTGCGCTTGCTATCCGGCAGCTGTTAGCGCTCCGGCGCGATGTGTTCATCTCCTTTCGAAAAAGCTTGCAGTTGAGCTTGCGGGTCTCTGCTTCCGGTGTTGGGTGAATGTCAAGCCGATAATTACATGGAACCTGCATTTCTACGCTATAAATGTCACCTTCTAGCTGCTGCCCTAGAGAACCCTCAGATTTCTCTCTTTTGGGTCAGAGTCACAAAAAGAATCTGCCATGAGATTTTCACAGGTGAGAATTGAAACCAAATGCATCAGGGGGATAATTGAAAGGTCTATACAACGAAAGAATTGCCTTGAGAGCAGGCCTGAAAAGCACCTTCTAGCGATTGCTTTAATAAGGCTGCACGCGAGGAAATTTCAAAGGGCCAGAAATCCAAGAACTGATCTGGAAAAACTATCACTCAGCAGTCCACCTACAGTGCTCATGTTCCTGTGGTCAATTCCTGTCATGTAATCAATCATGATTGCAGGGAAAAGACGGAATGCGAGCTAAAAGCTGAACTGGTCGACCAAATAATTACTCTTATAGAATTCAGGTATAATCGGCGTCCCGTTCCAGACCTGCTCCCTTTCTCCTAGCTGCTCTCCCTTCTTCTAATTTGCGTTCCACTTTTCTTCCTCCTCAGACTCAAACTGCTCGTCAACAAACTGCTTAAAGCTTCGGTGTTGTCTGAAGATTCCTTCCTGAACTCTCAATTTACATTTGGAGGCATGACAGTCCGGTCGTGCATATTCCCTTCTTCAATTTTCGTTGCAAGCGCAGAACCCCAAATATTTACATTTAAACGCAACACGACTCGTGATCATCATAAACCTTGAAAGAGAAAAATCGACGAAATCCTCTCTTGTCCAACGGAATTCCAGTAAGTCGGCTGTTGCCTCCTACTCGTACTCCCTGCGCAAGACGAAATCGAGCTGATCGAGCACTAGCTTCAGGGTGAGGAGCCGTCTTTTTGAAAGAGCCCTCTTTCGTGGAATGTGGCTGCAGTGCTCATAAAGCATGTCGAACGCGACTCCAGTGACATTTTGCATGAGTATCTGAGCTTTCTTTCCTCACTGTCGAATCCTTCTGGATCTTCTTTAATCTCGACCAGAGAGCACTCTTTCTATTCTTCATAATGGTGGTGATCGCCACTGAACTTTCGTTTTGAATTATTGAGACAATTTATCTAATTTCTAAGGCGCGCGATTGCTTGCGCCAAAGATTTGATCCCAGTCTGCAAATTTCGCAGCTGCCCATGGTCTTTATCTGTGGTTTTCGAGGCGCTCATATCGACGGGGTGTGTCTGAGAGGAAATGAGTTCGACGCCAGTGAACTTCAGGAGAACAGCCCTGGTCGATAGGGACAGCGTTTGGCGCCTTGCTGCTCCAGGTGTCGAGTCTAGCAAATCTGTGCGCATGGAGCAGCAGCGGGACATCCAATTGGAATTATTTGGTGGTGTCCGCATGTCCATACCCAGCGGCACGAACATTACGTGACACTTCTTTGGTGGTCCATTGATTAGGTAACTGGTGGATAGCTCGCCTTTAAAAAGCATGAATCCGCTCTGAAAAACCTTCACGTCGTCCACAGCCCGCACTTGACAGGGCGAGGCGCATTGGTATCATCCTCAACACTTGATTTTGCGAAATCTTTTGTTTGAAGTTTGTTGGCCAATTCGTGAGTTTGCAGACCTGGAACGGACATATAGGCCACAAGATCTTGATCATCGATTTGTTGGAATGGTTCTCAGTGTTACTCGGAAGGAGTGACTCGCTGTGATTGGTGGAGGGAAATCGAGGCAGCTCAGCAGGAGGGCTATGTAGGTTTGACATCCCAAGAACTTGATGGTAAAGTTCGGAGCCCCGAGCCCTACTTTAGTTCATCACTTGTTGCTGCGGAGGCAGGTATTGTATGCCAACGACGATTGTGAAGTGGAGAATGAGTTTGACAAGGTCGAGTGGATGCGATGCAGCGTTGTTGAGGAGCTCGGCAACAAGCGGGACGATGTCGGTGAGTCTGTCTTTCATCTCGACTGATTTATACTGTAGAAAAGATCGATGGTGCAATGAATTGGAAGAAGACTTTAGACAGATTGGTTATTTGATGGTGCAAAAAGACTGCTTCCGTGCGACACTTACCGATTTATATGATCTGCACCGTCTTCCTGGCTTTGGGCGTAAATTAACGGAGATCTTAGATTATCTCAGAAGACCAAACCTCACGCGATCCCAATATGTGCCGGTATGGGGGCACTTTTGCCCAAAGTCGCCGTAGTGGCCGACATATTACCCGACGCATGCTCTGTCGAAAGGGCTGGTGGTTTGGCCCCAACGCGACACCACGCTATATAAATACAGAGCTGCGGACTTGATTTGTGCCGTCGTCACGCTTTCATACCAATCTCAGAATCAAAATAATCCACATCAAAGCCGAGCACTCTCGAAATGTCTTCCCAAGTCGACTATGAAGTTGCCGCCGCTCACGTAGGCTCCCCTTTGCTCTTTCCTCTCCATATTTTTGGGACTCGTCTTCCCACTAAACACTTAATCGATACAGGCTGCACAAACCGCGCCCATCGACGAGCCGGGCGTTCTCGCCGTGAACAACAAACTCCTCCCGCCAGGCCAGAGCTTCCACGTCATCACTCTATCTTCCGGCGAGCGTGTTCCGACGGGCACTGTCGCAGCTTTCCTGTACAATCTCAAAGCGTACGACGAGACGGCCGATGCGGCGACCGCCGGCCAGCTTGAGTCCGAGGTCGCGGAAGAGAAAATGTCTAAGATCCAGGACGAAATGCGCCTCAGTCTGCCGCTCCTTCGCAAGTTGGGAATGTTTGAGCTATTTAGCGTGGACGAGTGGGGCAGTGGAACGGCGAAGGCGGGGAGGAAGTTTGTCGCGGAGGAAGCGAGGAGGAATGGATGGTAGACAGACGGGAGTCCAACGGTCATGACGGAACAGGAATGAGCGCAGCTTTATTGAGAGGGACGGAGGGGAAGCGGGAGGAGGTGACATGGCATTCCTCTTTACTTTGCCGCAGTTTTCGTAGAGTCAATGCTTGACCATCCACGTCTGTTCGAAATTGGGCCCGATCGTCACAGTGAATGATTTTGGCAAAAGGTCCATAGGAATGAGAGTTGTTCGTCCTATAAATACATGATACATCAAGTGACAAACGTCGCTTTGTTTTCGCATATGATCTGGATGTTAAAAGCGATTCGTACGGCTACAACTTGGGGGACCTTTCTATCGTGGTTAACGCATTCCTGGATGACTTTGACAGCTTCGTCTTTAGGCCGAGTTCACAGCAGCGTCAACACGGGTTCTTAAGTGTATTCTCGTTAATACATGAAATTTGAGGCTCTCGTTGGCTCAATTAGATATCAAAGCCCAAAAGAACAAGATGACAGAGACTGATTGCGCAACTGAAATGCCACGCCTCTAAGCGCTCAAACATCTGGCCACTGTAGGGACTTGTCCAAAGCTTTTACAGACCAAAATTCTAATCCTGCGTCAGTCTTTTTCTCTATAAGAGCGTTAAAGCCTCACCAGTCTCTTTCAAAATGCAGTCAACATCATTGTCCCTCGGCTCGGTACCTCGTCTATCAAAAACCCTTGGTCTAATTGAACAGATGAAACACAGTGACGCATCCAAATACCTCACAAACTTCAGGTCTTGCGGGACCAACTCATAACATCGCCTTACAGAAATACCTCCAGCCGCCGCAGCTCACCATCCTCAGGCAGTACAGATTGTGCTCGCGTGGAAAATTGTAGAGATGGAGTTTCGTCACGTACCAATTTGGATGGTTTTTGCTCTTACCGTTGTTCTATACGCTTATTTCATATTCTGCTTCGACGTCAAATACGAAGAGTACAGATGGTGGAAAGCGAACAGGATACGTTAGGGCGTCCAGTGGCTTTGGTTCACGCGGTAGAGGTCCTATTGAGTCTTTGCAATATCTTGTATAGATATATCCAAAGTGCCTCATCGCGGTAGGATATATGTCTATACCTCCGAAGTCGGCGATGAGGCGGAATGAGGAGGACAGCTTCATGAAGCGATAAGAAACAAACTTTTGGTGGGTGAGAAGTAAAATAAAACATCTCAATGCCCGCTTCCATTCGCAGAGATTCCCTCGTCTAGCCCCTGCGGGCCCACGTAGCCGCGGCTTCTTATCCACAGCCACCACACGCCGACCAATATCGTTAGGCCGCCGATGATCAGGCCGGAGTAATTCATATTCGCAGCCGCAACGGGCATCGAGTATGGGAAGCAGTAGATGATGACAAAGGTGCAAATGTATGCACTGGACACAGCCGGTAATACGTATTTAGACCAGCCCCTGAGCGCAAAGGGGCCCGGAGCGAGGTATTTGCGGCGGGTCAGCAAGTGCGGCAGGATGGCGGCGAGGTAGGACAGCGTGGCCAGGACGACGAAGGAGCCGACGAAGGCGTTGAAGGCTGTGGTGCTGCCGACGTATATGGCGCCGAGAACGGTACAGATGACTCCGCAGACAACGGTGGCAGCAAAGGGATTCTTATATCGCGGACTGATGCTACCCATTATCGCGCCGAAGGGTGTCGCGCCATCGCGGGCGAGCGTCCAAAGCATGCGACCGGCGGTGATGTATGTGCCGATGCAGGTACAAACTGTGGGGAGAAAGACGACGATGATTAGGCCGAGCGCGCCGGCCCGGGAGGACGTCGCTTGATAGTACAGCTCGGCGAGCGGAGAGGTGTAAGTGTTTTCGAGCAGGGCATTGAAGTCGGATATAGAGTAAAAGATGGCAACAAGGTAGATGAAAGCCGTGACGAGTCCGACCACCATCTGTGCGGCGATAGCCTTGGGGACGTTGATCGAAGGCTTTGGAATTTCTTCAGCAAGATGAGCAATGCAGTCTGGGGTTCCGACTGCAAATGAAGCGTTCAACATGCCCGCAACGAAGACGAACCCATCGGAGGTGTAGCCAGTCTGATTTAGCCAATCGTGCCAGACAAAGTCGTTGCTAGCATGCCCAGTGCCGGAAGTCGATGGCATGATTGCGCACACAAGAACGGTAACGAAGACCCCGGCGAGAATCAGGAAGAGGCCGAGTTGGTTGATGGCGGGCAATGCTTGATTGGCGAAGAGAACGGTCAAACAGCAGCACCAAGTCATGATAACATACACGACAAAGGTGTGCCAGGCCTGTGGGATGAATGAGGAGTGGAAGAGCCCATACATGGCCAACATCTCGCTGGCAAGGATTGAGCTCATGCTGGCGCAGCCGAATATCCAGGCAAAGTAATTCCACCTTTGTCCTATTAGTCTTGCTATTTGTAGAAGATGGGCGACAAACCATCCTGCAAAATACCCAACAGCGCGTCCGTACTTGGGACCAGCAGTGACAGATGCCCAGTGATAGACTGGTTCAGAAGTAAGTAAAAACAGCCGGGGCCTGCTCCGACCGGAGAATAAAGCACTAACCTCCTGAGCTTGATGGGATGGCGGATGCGAGCTCAGCAATGCAAGCCGCAATGATCCAGTAGAAAAACGAAGCAGCAAACTTTTTGCAATCAGTGTCTTGGAGCTGAGATGGAATTCTCCTGGTCTTACAAGTTGGTAAATCACTCCTGGCGGTCCTCCATTGAGGAGAGAGACAACCTTCCCAAATTGTCAGTTCGTGATCGACACTAGGGGTGGCAAAACGAACAATGCTGCCACCAAGCGCGGCCCATGTATTTCCTGTACAAATGCCAACCGACGCAGCGCTCCACATGCTGAAGTTGCGTTCCAACTCTTGCGCGTGGCCAGAAGCGTTCAGTATGGCACCGCCGTCTCCGTGTTCCACCGCGTAGTCTGGCGCGAGTCCCTTGGCATCTTCATCGCTAGATTTGGTCTTCATTCTGAACTCCAGCCCGACAAGTTGTCGACCGAATGAGATGCAATACACTTGGCACGCAGGGGAGAACGACGAAGGAAAGAAGACTATATTGACCACACTGCATAGACCAGATTCCTTACCGTAAAAAGTCTTTGTCAGAAAGCGGGAGCTGAGCTTCTATCAAGACACTTTAATTGCTGATAGCAAAATGCCATGGATTTGAGGGCAGCGCAAGGCGTCGGAATGACCCCGCGGCACAGCAGCCCCGTCTTGGACATGGTGAGATGCGCGCCAAGGGACCGTAGGCTAGCTCTGCAGGGGATGGCAAGGTCGCTCGTTGAATGATAAGACGGCTCCCGCAAAGCCATGCCGAGACGTGACAAAGGAGAGCACCGTATCGAGCGTATCAAGACGGACGACTTGAGTTGGACAGGCGTAGCCGGGAAATTTGCTGGAAATAGAGAAGTGGTCGGGACATGGCTGAAAAGAGTTAGTGTGGATGAGTCAGCAAAATCACACTCCTCGCGTCATCGCCGTGTTCAAACCAGCGCGCCTTCCACAGCTTGCACGCGTTCGACCACTTCTTGCCAGCAACCAGAGCACCGTTCAAGCGATTGACTGTAAAGCGCATATTATCAATCGCTTCGTATGGACTAACCTTTTCGGTTCAAAACACAGAAAGCATGTCGACGCCCTTGGCAAAACGCCGCCGTCTTGACGACGCGCAAAGCGTCCTTCGCAAGCCCTTTCGCTCTCCGTTCAAAACGCCTGTTCGGCCAGCTTCGAAGCCAGATGAGGAATCTGAATCTGCAAGCCAGTCATCTGAAGCCCTCCCCTCAGCCTCACAAGTTGAGACTGCGAATGCGTCTCTCCTGTCATCGCCTGCCCCGCCAAAATTGAGTACACCGTCCACCTCGATGACGCGCACAGGAACATTGAAGAGCACGTCCAAGCCCTTGTCGAACCTTAGAGCATCTCCCATGAACGTTCGAAGGCTCGCGCCTGACGACCCTGTAGCGCAAGAAATCAGAGCAGAGGAGCAAAAGCAACGGAAGATTGCCCGGCAAATTGCCAACGTCAAATCCGATGTTGACACGTTTGAACAAGCCCTCGCGATTATCAATTCAACGAAAGACCAGGAGCTCGAGGAATTGATCCAGAAATGGCGAGAGGCTAGTCGGGCCGCTGCAGACGAGGTCTTTCCAACTGTGCGCGATCGCGTGAACAAGATGGGCGGAGTTGGCGCTTGGCGGGAGAAGGAGCAGAGACAACGCGAGTGGAAGCAAGGCTATGACGCGACTGAAGAAGAGCCGGACCTTGACGATACCGAGAATGACGATGAAGACGAAGATGAAGAACTAACGCCAGAGGAGAAAGAGGTCAAACGCATCGCCAAGGATCGACGTGCCGAGGCAAGAGCCGAAGCACGAAGAGAACGGCAATGGCGGAAAGAGGAAATGGAAAAGGAGAAAAAAGAGATGGAGGCACGCCAGCCGAAGGTCACAGATGAAGGCGCTTATGATGATGTGGGTAGCTTTGATCACGCAACCTCTAGTGGCCGCCAAGGCCACGCTCATCTTGATACTGAATGCTGACACCATGGCAGAGCTTCACGATGGACATGATGCTCAAGACGCTCAACATCGACCTCGAGGTTATCGGCTGGGACAGGCAGAGCCAGCGCTGGATTGGCTGAACTGCTCTGGCCCCCACACGACAGTAACGACACTACCACGGCTCGACGAATGGAGCACCGCAGCTGCCCATTTGCTACATTTCAGGAAGTACGATTTATCTTCATTCGCCTATCAGCATTCTGCATTCCCATTTCTTTCTTCCCCTTGCTTGCGATTTGCTTCACCGCCATTTCCCTGCGCAGACTGTACAGTCTCTTGCGCCAATTGCACTGCACCAAGTAAAAGCATAAACACCCGACATGATACAGCATCGTAGTGCATTGTCGGGTTCAGTAGCCAAATCTCATTTGTTGCTTCTTCAATCTGCTCTTGATAAACGTCCAAACTTGTTCAATTATCGCTCTGGGGCCTCAACAGCCGCGCTTATGCACATAATCAGATGGCGTTTTATCATCGGGCTTTTAGTCCTTGCCAATACCGGATGAAGTGTCAATGGCGCAAATTTCAACAAGGTCCCAACGGCAATTGCAGAGACCGAGCCCCCGAGGCGTAATCTTCTTCTTCCTCTGGGGGCTCATCACTGATGAATCGACCAATCATAGACTCAAAAGGTGCTGGCTTGGGACGCCTCCACGAAATTGGCTCAGCTCGGATTGCCCCTGGTTCAATCCCAAAAAATGTCTCATATGGGGTGAGCATTTTACCCTTTGAGGAGGCAACTGCTCTTCGAGTCTAAGCATACTGTTTCAGCCGTGGACTTGTCCAGGAATGGCAAACAGTCCTTAGGAGCACCAGGACTGTGATGTCAAGTCGCGGATGATGTTTGCTAAACCCTACCACAGGTCGGCTAATGTCAACGCAGAGACGTTTGCGGCGGCATCGCACATGTACTCCTCACATGAGAGCATCGGAAGGCTGCAGCCTACTGTATGGCCTGACGAACCCCCACCATGGCCTAGAGCACCTGCAGAAGTGGACTTCCAGTGACCACGCCCCCATATGGCACCCCTGACATGCACGCCATAGCTTATCCGGCAATGCCTTTGTGAAGAGGGGTTCGCAGCGGGTGGTGGAGAAGCAAGAGGACAAATGACCGAAGACTAGTTTTAACACCAACACTTTACCATCATCCAGCCGCCGTTGGTATCAGTCGGGAGTGAAAATGGCCTGAGCCGGAACGTTGCCAAGAAAAGAAGCATGCTCGAGCCTGTTGGAATGATTTGCTGACGACTCGACTAGTATCCAAACTGTTGGAAAGCTGAAAATCACTGACAACATTGGCAGTCCTCGACACACAAACCACAAGGTGACAGCTCGAGCATGGGCAGCACGATGATGTCTTTGTGCTGTCCATCTCGATCCTGACCGGTGAAGAGTTGCTCCTTCCAAGGCCCAAGAACGCCGTGCCACCTTTGGAAGTAAGCGGCGCAGTGGCAAGCGAAGAATCGATAGAACCGCATGCGAGTAAACGCCAGCCACCACATTTACATGATCATCCCGCAGGACCGCAATTGGCAGGACGCAAGCAGCACGCGAAAGCATCTTGCAGGCAGGCAGGGGATGAAATAAAGCGTCGCGGTCGCCGGTCGGCCAGGCAGTCAATAGAGCAATCATGGTAGGCAAAAGTTGGGGAAGACTGCGAGACTGCAGGAATATCACCGTCGCTTCGTCATGGAGTCATGCAATTGGTGGGCAGCTGTCATGTCTTTGCAGTTGGTCGCCGTGAGCTGGGGCCGGGGTGCACAATGCTCATCCAATCAACGTCGTCCGTCCAGCCGCCGGTGCTGTTGCACTCGACTCTCATCCACTCGACGTCCAAACCCAAGCGCTCGACTGCAAGCCCACCGTCCATCTTCCATGCAATGCACATCCCATGCGGACGCCGTGTCATGCTCGATGCGGACATGGCAGCATCCCGGTCTGTCATTGCCCAGGCCGCAATCCTGGCTGGACCTGCGACCCGACGGTATATAGACTGCCGCTGCCGTCCTCGCGTCAAACTTTTCCTGTTCTTCAGCAAGCCTGCGAAACCAAGAGCTGTCTATTATTGTCGTTTGTTGTTTTTCTTCTACTTTTTTCACTATTCCCCTACTATTTACTAATTCACCCCTCAAAAGAGTCTGGCACTCTTCCCCCATCATACGGCACTTTAAGACTTAAAACGCAAAAATCCTAATCCAACCCAATACCGACCTAATTTACCATTTCTGTCGCTGGACGACTTCAACAACATTCCGCATATTTCAATCTAATAGCAGCTCTTCTTGCTCGAAGTAACTACAAAGGTTTCTAAATCCGTCATTGCCAATACTCGACAACCAAAATGGCCGCGATTCAGCTCAACTTCACCCTCCGCACATCTGCAAACTGCAAGACGGTGCACCTGCTCGGTTCTTGGGACAATTACAATGGACAACTGCCCCTCTCCAAGGACACCACCAAGGCTGGTGCATGGAAAGGCACGTTCCGCTTCCAGGGCGCGACACTAAAGCAAGGCCAACGATACTGGTATTACTACATCATTGATGGCTACCATGTCTCCCATGACCCAGCCCAAGAATTCACAACGGAACCGACCACCGGCCGCAAACTCAACATTCTCGACATTCCCGGCGGCAGGGCGTCGACTAGCAGCAGCACACAGCACTCGACTTCGAAGCGTCATTCGCGTCACAGCTCTATTGACGTAGCCAAAGGACGCTCGCTTTCGCCCTCGCAAATCAAGTCACCGCGCCCGGTCAAGCCCGGACAAGTACGCCAAATTGTCAACGGGACGTACGAGCCGGCAACTATGGAAGCTCTCACGTCACGCTTCAACCGGACGACCATTGCCGAGAGCGACGAAGACGACTATGACGACAGCGACATTGACTCGGACGTGCCTTCACTCACGTCGCGCAGTAGCCGCAGCAGCAACTCGAGTTCCCCGAGCAGCGTGTCCAGCACCAGCTCTTGCTGTACGTGCGAACGATACGGTATCACGCGTTCTGGGGATCGAGTCAAACTCGACTGCGGCGGCTCACGCTGCGGCTACTCGGACGAGAGTTCAGAATGTTCGTCATCGGACGACGAGGAGCATCGCGCCCGCACCACACGCCGACAGGGCATCGTTGTGCGTCGATAGACAACGAGGCCTGATGAGGTGCGGGCAGTATCTTCTGCTTCGGCTGCACCTCGTCGCTTCGAAATCATCACGTCTGACGTCTTCCACACGCACGCTCTCTGTCGCTGTATGTCTTGCTGCTACTGCTTCTGTTCGTCGCTGTTGCTACCACATGTGTTTGTTCGACCTCTGTGCCGTTTCCTACGGGCACTTGCCTCGCAGACTCCTCGCACCAACCGAGGAGAGAGGAGACAGGTCGAGGAGAAATAAAGCTGGATCCGCCTTCCAATATGCGTGGATCTCCCTAATTCACGACGACAACGACCACGACTCATCATTTGGTCCCCGTCGAGTCGAGGACGGCGCCACGGCACACCAACGATATCTATCCGGATCCCACCAACGCGCCAGCAGGCTCTGGAATGCGTAGGTGAGTTTCGCGCAGGTCGATCTCGGTGGCTGCCGCCGTCCTCCTTTTTTTGCCGGTTGCCGGCTGCGTCTCTACCGCGGCAACCAGAGCACCTGATTACTGGCACCGCACCCGACGTCACCTCTGATGTCGGGACCCGCGGTGCGGAAGGGGAGGGGAGCAAAGGAGAACTTGAAGGCCCGCGAGGAAAGACGGTGGCGGACTGGGAGGACCGAGGAAGAATCAGACCACGGCCGGACACGCGCGAGCGAGCTGCATGGCGCTCGCGCGCCAATTCTGGCGAGGAGAAGCGGAGGGCATGGAGGTATGGCCTTTCTTCTGCGCCTCGATCCCCAGCGTGGGACTCAGGGCGGAACGCTCAATCAACTACGTACTGTCCATGCATGATGATGACGCCTTACTGCTGCTCTGCTTGTCTGCCCGCCTGTCCCGTGCCTCGTTCCGTGCTTTGAGCTCCGAGCCCCCTGCGCCTGCGCGTCTTGGTCGCGCCGGAGGTAGCATACCCACAGTGACTGCTCCTCCTTCCATGTCGCCGCGTCCCACCTGCCCACCCCCTTGTGACGCTCCTTCTCGTCACGCATCCCCGTAATGACGCACTGTTGCTGCGAAGCGCTTGCGCCGCGAAGGGCGGCGGCCCCTGCTCCAGACTGCTGCTCATCGCACATCGAGACCTGTGCGCGAGGAAAAGGCTCCACTGACCTTGCATGGCAGTCGCTACCGCAGGGCCCCTCGCCCACCTCGTTTTTGTTGAGCATAATGACCTGATACCGCGAGTGAGCAAAAAGCCATCACGACGGACGGACGGTCCGACTCGATGTCATATTACTCGGCTTGAGAATTCACACCAGGTCTTCCATCTGTAGCACGCCAAACCCAGTGGTAGTAGCCTAGATGAGGGACCGAGGAGCCCCAGCACGCGAACAGTGTCCACTGCTTATCCGCTCCGCACGGCGCTCCCGGCGTTGGAAATGTGAATGGAGCGCGGCAAGATGCGCGGCGGGCAGTCGAGGGATGGCTACGACGTGGGGCAGTGCCAGGACGGTGGGGGTAGAAGGAGAGGACGGCTGGGCGGTACCGCGTGGCTTACGTACCTTGGATTCTTGCTGCATGTACACCGATCTACCTGCCTGTCGGTCACGGGCAGGCTTTGTTGAAGCTACAAAGTCATTCTGGTGGTTGTGGTGGTGGAAAAAGGAGCGCCAAATGGCAGAATTTGAACAAGATTACTACTAATATACAACTACGTTTATCATCCGTATTATGCTATCTTTCTATTGACCTCGATGACCGCTGCTGCTAATGATGACATGAATATGCGCATGCGGCAGCGGTGTAGAGCGTGTGCTCCAATTTGCGCCTTTGTCGTCGTCGTTGTCGTCGTATTCGATGTGGTCTGTCTCTTCGGATGACCCGATCTATGCAGCCATTCGCCCCTTTGCACTTACCCACCAAACCATGCCGAACCGTCCGCCCCATGATCCCACCAAAGCACGTCATTATCATGACAAAGGCAAATTACCGCTGGCTGCTACTTGCTCGCTCAATTCGTCGACATCAATCCTTTTGCTACCCTCGCTCCCCCTCAACCTTTGGGTACCTACCGCCTAAAATTCCCTGCCATCAAGCTCTGCTTCACAATCATCTCGGCTGCGGCAGCTGCCGCCAGCCTCTCCTTCTGGCGACTACGATCTCTGAGATACCGCTCCGCCTCAGGGCGCATACGTAAAATCCTCAAAATCATATCATCGCTCGGCTCAGCCTGAGCCTCCTTCCTCTTCTCCTCCTTTGCCTTCTTCATCGTGCCTAGGTTGCGCGAGAGCATTATCGTCTTAGCGCGGCGCGTCGGCAAGCCGGTGAGACCGGCAGCGCCACCGAACGAGTGGCCGGTGGGCCCGAGGTTCGAGGTGGCCGAGTTGGCAGCGCGTTGATCCTTTTCTTTTTGGCGTTGCAGCGTAATGGCCGCCATGTTTTCCGAGGTGCGGATAAGCATCTCGGTGCTCTCGAAGTAGAAGAAGTTGAGCGTTTGTAGGTCGTGGTATTTGGGCGATTTGAGCACGTCGTTGGGCACGCCCGACGGGATGCCGGTTTCTTCGTCGACTGCGTGGAAAAAGTCGAAGAGGAGCTATTTGGGCATATACGCGTGAGCGGATTTGGGGCATGTGGAAAGGAGAGTGAGATCAGTTTACCTGTAGCCACTTGAAGACAATGTCCAGCTCTTGCTGCGTCAGCGGCCGCTGGTGGCTGGGTTTGTCGCTTAGCGGTGGCACGAGTAGACTCTCGATTGTGGCGAGCACCTCCTTCCAGACGCGAGACATGACCATGACCATGGCGCTGTCGGTTAACGTCTCCTTCATGAGGGCAAAGTTGTCGTTGAAGTAATTGAAAAGAGGCTTCAAGGCGTTTGCCACGTCGTCCTGGCTAGGACCTGTGGATACTGACTGTGGCCTACCTCGGAAGTAAGAGGCGACCGATGATGCGGTGAGGCCGCGGGTGAGGAGAGCTCTGAGTGCACGACGAGACAGGCAGTGATGGATATATGCCGAGAGCTGGACCGGTTAGCGCCATCATAACAGCGAGGAGAAGTTGGACCTAGGTACCTTGTCCGTAATCTTGCGGGTCATGTCGCGCTCCGTCCTCTTCAGGATTCGGAAAGCTTTTCCAAAGTAGAATTGAATGTCATCCCGCTCTCCTTCCATGCTGACCCTGAGCAGCAGGCGACCTTGGGTATCGAGGTCAAGCCAGTACTCTCGGGGCATGAAGTCGCGGAAGTGAGACGGGTCGAGCTTGAGAGAAGTACGACCCACACAGTCGTGGTCACCTAAGGTGTCATGGTCCCAAATGGTGGCGATGATGTTGAGAGGGCCCGACGTGGTGATGTCTACAGTCTCCTCCCATCTCGGGTTGAGGTTGCCGAAGACGACGCGGGTTTTTGCCAGACGCTTCTGGTATTCGTCGCCCAGAACGACATAAGGGTCGCTGAGCCCGTTCATGTCGCACGCCTTAAGGTCTTCTGCTTCGATGATCTTGATGGTGAACACGTACTTTTTCAATTTCGGCTGCTTCTGGATCGGCGGTCCTTTGCGCTGAATGACCTCTGCACATGCGTCGACATTGATCTCGCGCTCCAGCTTGTCGAGCATCTGGGTGGCGTACTCAACATTGTTCAATTTGACAAGACTCTGTAAGGGGATCAGCAAAGATCAAAGGGAATGATGAAATGACTTTACCTCGCTCAAGAACTGGTATGGCTCAATTTTTTCCTTGTTCGCCCAAGTGTCCTTTGCCATTTGCAGCCACTTTTCCTGCCTGGTCTGTTTTTGCGCTGCCTCCTGCTCAGGCGTGAGACGATCCATCTCCCTACTAAACATGCCTTCAATGAGCTCGCAGTACCGGGCCAGGGCATCGCCGACTACTTTGGATATCGACGTCATGAACTTGGCGTATTGGTAGTCGTCGTCCCAGTTGAGATTGACAATTTGCTCAATGGCTTGGTTGAAGGAGCGAAAAATATCAACAACAGACACACTGTGGCGCTCCTCATCAGTCGGGATGTTGCCTGGGTGGTCGACGCGAACTTGAAAGTCGTCCTGCTTCACGGCTCCTTCCACCCAATTCTTCAAATTAGCATTTGTCATGTCAATCCAGCGCCAGACGAATTCTTGGAGGTTGTCTTCAATATGGAATTCAAAAGGTACACTGAGGCCAGTCAGCATTGGGCGTCGTCGCGTGGTTTCCAAAGCTTACTCGGGAAGTGCTTGTGCGTGGATGCCGCGAATCTCCACAAGCTCCTTGTACAAGTCGAAGCCATCTTGGATGGGGACCTCCTCGCCCTGTTGGTGGGCTACATCCATGATGCGAGTGACGAGGTCTCTTGCATCCGCGGCATAAGAGGGAAATACTTCTTGGACGAGGGCGTTGAGCGGGTTGACACTGCGACAAATCAGCCTGATGATAATTTTTAGAAGTAGGACGATGCTCGTACCCCATGATCTCAGGGTTCTTGCGGTATCGCTTCTGAATCTTCTCACAAAGCTTGATGACGGCCTTGCCAAGCTCAATGACATGATAAAACTCCCACTGCTCTTTGACATCGGGAATAGTCTTGGCAAGAATGTCGCTGTAGACCTCTGCAGCGCGTTTCCGGAGCGCCTCCTGAAGCTGTTCGGTGTACTCGTCAAGGTCTTCGGGCGTCTTTGAAAAAAGCGCATCGTCATAAATATGGTTTTCGAGAACGTACATAACGGGCCCAAGGGGAGGGGGCTTGTTGTCGTAGCACTTGAGCATTAGTTGGAAGAGTTCGCGAAGCAGCTCGTCGTGCAACGCTGAGAGAATCTGCTGCTTGAGGGTAAAGTCGTGGATCGTCCACCGGGTATGATCGAACATTGCTGCCTGCATCAACATGATGCTTGATCTGTTTCCCTTTTTGTTATTCTCAACAGGAGGTTGCTTGACAAAGGCAAATGCCTCGTCGAGGGTATCGAGGCTGATTTCCTGCTGTTGGTACTTCTCCCTGATTACGTCGAGGAAGAGAACGAGCCGAGAGAACTGTGGGATGCGCCAGCGCAGACCAATCTCACTCAGCAACTCTGTGGATTCTTTGGAAAGGAGTTTGATGGACTGAACCTCGGATCCAGGCGTCGAGGGTTCCAAATCTCCGTCTTGCATGTCGTAGGTAAGGGCATGCTTTACGATTGCGCGATAGTATGATCGAGGGTCGGGAGGGATATAGGTGTATGGGGTGATGCCGTCCTCGTTGGGCTCCGGGGTGTCGTTTAGATTGAGCGCACTGAGGTCGACGGGTTGATCAATGACGTAGGAGCCGTCCGAAGCCTCGGACATCTTTCTTGAGATTTCAGAGTAGCCCGAGTCCGAACTCGTACCACGTTCCGACTTGAACTGCGGCAGACCAGCCCCCGAGGTGCTCTTGGCGAGCTCGGGATTTGACTGAATAATGGCCAACATCATCTGCGACAAGTCGGCTACCTCGTGCTTTCTCCAAGTTTCGTAGGCATCATCCGTGTCAAAGTCATCGGGACTCAGGGTTTGCTTGGTGTTGAGACTGAGGTTGGTTTGATAGGTCTTGAGATCTTGGAGCGCCGCCTTCTCCGTCCAAACTTCCCTTTTGGCATTGACGTCCTGCTGAATCTGCTCATAGGAAATGTTGAAGATGCGTGATACGACGAGAACCATTGGCATGTCCTTTACCTCATAGCTTCGAGGCACCTCGACTTCAATCGCCTGGCTGCCGCCACCGCCATTGCGCTGGGACGCAGCGGCCAAGTCTTGATCGTGGATCAACAACTTCTTCTCCATGGTGTTGAGTCGCGACATGAGCTCCGGCCTGTCGCGGGTCCAATCGTGGTTTTTGAGAGTGGAACTGATCAGACGAATGAAGAGGGCAACGTGGCGGTCGACCATCAATCGCCATGAATCGTCATCGGGAGCCTTGCCCCTTTGCAACACCTTGGTAGCATTGGAGAAAAAGATGAGAAGAAGATCCTCCACGCGCCTGTTTTCCTCCATTGTCTTTCTGAACTTTGGGTCCTTGAACTCGTTCAGAAAGGCAGCGAATGTGGACTTGATGCCGGCGTCTGAGAATTCGGGCATCTTCTCCTTGCCCACCAGCACACCCGTCAGCCTCTTGTCAAGCTCCTTCATGAAACCATGGGGGAACTTTGTGCTTTTGCTATCCCGTATCAGAGCAAAGTCCTTGACCAGGTCCGTCACGGAGGTCGAAGAACGGTGAATCTGCTTCGGAGCGGCGACATGTTGTATGCGACGGGCACGAGGCTGCAGGAGATAGGAGAGATAGGCTACACGAAGGGCATAATAGTAGGCCTCTTGAGGGCCCACGACACGGCGGCGCGAGTACGAAGAGCTCCGGCGGCTGGAGCGTTCTTGCTGCTGCAGGCTGTTTACGCGCCAGCGGCTGCTGCTCATGGAGCGGTTGTGAGACGAGGTCGACATTGCAACTACGAGGCGGTTCAGAGGACCGAGAGACGCAGACAAGGTGGCTGTGGCAGCGGTAGCGAGCAGCGCATGTCATTCAAGACGGCGGCCGCAAGACTGGGGACGAAGGCGAAAACGAGGAGGAGACTGGCGGAGCAGGCGAAGCGGTGAGGCGCAAGATGGTGTTGATCGGGAGGACGGTGGGAGGAGGGGGGGGGGCAGACAGACGGGCGAAGGCAGCGGC
>JAIFKG010001205.1:0-11285 GCA_020351975.1 Phyllosticta ampelicida | reverse complement strand
CCCCCCCACCACCTCTCAACACCCCTCACTGTACCCACTCCTCTCCGCATGCCACTCTGATCATCCCAATACATCATCATGGAAATCAACAACGCCTCGGACAACTCTGTCGTGGGCGACTCTGCCGGCCAGCTGCCCACCGACGGCACCGGTATCTTCTCTCACGAGGCTCCAATTCATGAGTCCTCCATTCTCTGACCTGTCCAGGCATCGTAACCCTCGATCCGTGGCTTTCGCCCTTCAAAAATGGCCTCCGCAGCAGATACAAAAAGACCCAAGAGTGGATCGACACAATTGGCAAAAACGAAGGTGGACTGGCCAACTTCACAAAGGTATGGTATGTGGCCAAAGTCATTCGGGGTCTTTGCTGATGGCTGCATGCAGGGATTCGACAAGTTCGGGTTCCAAGTCAAACCAAACAACGACATTGTCTATCGTGAATGGGCCCCAAATGCCCTGCGTGCCTATTTGATCGGTGATTTCAGTAAGTCCCGCGTCTGTGCAGGCTCAATGGCACCAATTGATGTGTAATTTCACAGATGGCTGGAACCGCGACTCACATCAGATGACCAAGGACAATTTTGGCGTCTTTGAAATCACCCTTCCCGCAATCAATGGCCAGCCTACCATTCCGCACGATTCAAAAATCAAGGTATTGCAGCCTTCCGCCGTTGGGATGCAAGGCTGATGGTTTGACAGATATCACTGATTGTTCCGAATGACCATGCGCGGCAGGAGCGCATCCCCGCATGGATTACACGCGTAACACAAGAGCTTTCCGTCTCCCCAGTCTACGATGCCAGGTTCTGGAACCCACCTAAGGACCAAAGATACGTCTTCAAGCATCCAAAACCACCGAAGCCTGCAAGCGTACGCATCTACGAAGCACACGTTGGTATTTCTTCCGCCGAGCCCAAGGTTGCGACCTACAAGGAGTTTACGGCCAATGTCCTGCCTCGAATCAAGCATCTGGGATACAATGTCATCCAACTCATGGCTGTCATGGAGCATGCGTACTACGCTAGCTTCGGATACCAAGTCAACAGCTTCTTCGCGGCAAGCAGCCGGTACGGGTACCCCGATGACTTGAAAGAATTGATCGACACGGCCCACAGCATGGGCATCTCAGTCCTGCTGGACGTTGTGCACAGTCACGCCTCGAAGAACGTTTTGGATGGCCTCAACATGTTTGATGGCAGCGATCATCAATACTTCCATGAAGGTGCAAAGGGAAGACATGAGCTGTGGGACAGCAGGCTGTTCAACTACGGCAGCTACGAGGTCTTGAGATTTCTCCTCAGCAACCTGCGTTTCTGGATGGACGAGTATCAGTTTGACGGCTTCCGTTTTGATGGTGTCACGAGCATGCTATACACCCATCACGGAATCGGAACGTAAGTCTGAGCGGGTAGTTTATGTGACGGGTGTGGGCTAATCTTGAACAGGGGTTTCTCCGGAGGCTACCACGAGTACTTCGGAGACAACGTTGACGAAGAAGGCGTCGTTTACCTCATGTTGGCAAATGAGATGCTTCACACCCTGTACCCCAACGTCATCACCATCGCCGAGGATGTCTCTGGCATGCCGGGACTGTGCGTTGCGCTCTCTCTGGGTGGAATAGGATTCGACTACAGATTGGCCATGGCGATTCCGGATCTTTACATCAAGTGGCTGAAGGAAAAGCAAGACATTGAATGGGACATGGGCAATCTGTCCTTCACTCTGACCAACCGCCGGCATGGCGAAAAGACGATTGCATACGCAGAGAGCCACGACCAAGCGTAAGTAACCTGCGTTGTTTACATTAGTCCGAGGCTGATGTATGTAGGCTCGTCGGCGACAAGTCGCTGCTCATGTGGCTCTGCGATGCGCAGCTCTACACCAACATGTCCACTCTCACTGAGCTGACGCCAGTCATTGCTCGTGGCTTGTCACTTCACAAGATGATCCGCCTAATCACTCATGGGCTTGGCGGAGAGGGCTACCTCAACTTTGAAGGAAATGAGTTCGGCCACCCAGAGTGGCTTGACTTTCCACGTGAAGGCAACGGCAACAGCTTTCACTACGCGCGCAGACAGTTCAACCTGGTGGATGATCAGCTGCTTCGCTACCGGTTCTTGAACGAGTTTGACAGCAAGATGCAATGGACCGAAGAAAAGTATGGCTGGCTCCACAGCCCGCAGGCATACATCTCTCTTAAGCACGAAGGCGACAAGGTCATTGTATTTGAACGTGCTGGACTGCTTTGGATCTTCAACTTCCACCCCTCGAGCAGCTTCACCGACTACCGCGTAGGAGTTGAGCAAGAAGGAACGTACCGAATCATCATCAACACGGATTCGAAGGACTTTGGCGGCCATGGAAATGTCGACGATAGCACGCGATTTTTCACAACGCCGTTCAACTGGAATGACCGCAAAAACTTTTTGCAGGTCTACGTTCCCTCCAGAACAGCGATTGTAAGTTGGTTCCAGTGGCCAGGAAGAATTATAACTGACATGCACAGGTCCTTGCGCTTGAAAGCACTCTGTAGCTGAGCTGTGACGCATGTGATCAAACGGACTCGGTACGAAAGATTACGTTGGAAGAGGATTGTCGGGTCAGAGGCGCTGGGCTGGTTATTTTGGGAGGTGTCATGGTTGGCCATAGATTTGCAAAACCAAACCATACCCTAGTAATGATCTGGAGGGGCTAACTGACCTCGACTTGACTTTAAATTATCCAAGGGGTCGAAGAAGCGGTTGCGTATTGATGCAGATGGAGTTTGGTCCGAGTTCGGCCCCAACGCGGGGGCTTGCCTTGAAATTACCGTGAGTGATGAAGTATCCGCAGCCGGATGTGGGGGCACGTTGAAGCTCTCAAAATGCTGTTGAAATGCACGCTACTCGTCCAGGCCGTTGGACTTGCCGTAGTGGTGGGATGGACCGGCATGGCAGCATGCAGCGAGGGCAAGGCTGGGGGGCATGTAAAATCGGGGCAAAGGCTGCCGGTTGAAGTCGAGGCCCGAGGCAAACGTAGCCATACCAGCCACGCCCATGAGGCTGGATGGTGCAACAGACGTGCAAAAAAACTCGTCCGGCCAATGATTGATCCTACTCTGAACATGCAATGAAGCAGTACAAACATTGATGAAGCTTCATAGAACAAGATACTAGGTAGGACCCGAGTGCTCCCGTGCACCGGAATTATGATCACGTGATTATCTTGGCGGTCCCGGCAACTCGCTCGCAGAGTGTGAAGCTCCGCCCTTCGATGTCGGTACGATTCTTCTCTCTTACACACCTCTCCGCTCCCATCATCTTCCCCCTCCGCCGCATTTCAAAATGCTCAAAAGGTACTGATTGAGCCGGTCCCCGATGCAATTGGCCCTCATTTGGATGCTAATCTGATGATATAGCCTTGCGAGGTCCTCGCTGAGGGCTTCCTACCGGCCTGCTGTTCGCAGCGCCTTCAGGCCCATCCAGAAGAACTTCGCCCCGGCGCTCTCTGCCCGTTTTGCCAGCACCGATGTTGCTCAGGGCGGCAAGATCCACCAGGTCATTGGTGCCGTCGTTGACGGTATGCGAAAAACTTTTCCCGTCCGGCCTGCTCCCGTAGCCACGACTGGACGAGCCCGCTATCTCCATCATCGCCGCTAATGCCCTCATCTAGTCAAGTTCGAGGGCGAGAAGCTCCCCTCCATCCTCAATGCGTTGACGACCGAGAACGGTGGCCAGAAGCTGGTCTTGGAGGTCGCGGTAAGAGAGCTGCACGGACGACCTCGGAGCTCCGAACAGTAGCTAAACTCGGTCACAGCAACACTTGGGTGAGAACGTCGTCAGGTGCATTGCCATGGACGGTCAGTATACCTCTGGAACAGCCGCATATGAGGTTCTGGAATATGGTTTTTGACAACATCTATAGGTACTGAGGGTCTCGTCCGTGGTGCCGCCGCCCTTGACACCGGCGCCCCCATCACGATTCCCGTCGGCCCTGCCACCCTTGGCCGTATCATCAACGTCACTGGTGACCCCATTGACGAGCGTGGCCCCATCAAGACCGACAAGTACGCCCCTATCCATGCCGAAGCCCCTGCCTTCAGCGAGCAGTCTACCTCGGCCGAGATTCTCGTTACCGGTATCAAGGTCGTCGACCTGCTCGCTCCCTACGCTCGTGGTGGAAAGATTGGTCTTTTCGGGGGTGCCGGTGTCGGCAAGACTGTCTTCATTCAGGAGTTGATTGTGAGACCTCCTGGGCAAGGACACAGTGTGTATAGGGCAACTGCTGACTCGGGAACAGAACAACATCGCCAAGGCCCACGGTGGTTTCTCCGTCTTCACTGGTGTCGGTGAGCGTACCCGTGAGGGTAACGACCTGTACCACGAAATGCAGGAGACCGGTGTCATCAACCTCGAGGGTAGCTCCAAGGTCGCTCTGGTGTTCGGTCAGATGAACGAGCCCCCGGGAGCTCGTGCTCGTGTCGCCCTTACCGGTGTATGTTCTTCCCCTTTCCTATGATTACAAAAGACAACATTCTAACAATGTAAAAAGCTTACTGTCGCCGAATATTTCCGTGACGAGGAGGGCCAGGACGTGCTTCTCTTCATTGACAACATCTTCCGTTTCACCCAGGCCGGTTCTGAGGTGTCTGCCCTTCTTGGTCGTATCCCCTCTGCCGTCGGTTACCAGCCCACCCTCGCCGTCGACATGGGTGGTATGCAGGAGCGTATCACGACCACCCAGAAGGGCTCCATCACTTCCGTCCAGGCCGTCTACGTGCCTGCTGACGACTTGACTGACCCTGCCCCCGCTACCACCTTCGCTCACTTGGACGCCACCACTGTCTTGTCCCGTGGTATCTCTGAGTTGGGTATCTACCCCGCCGTCGACCCTCTCGACTCCAAATCTCGTATGCTCGACCCGCGTATTGTCGGCCAGGAGCACTACGACACAGCCACCCGCGTCCAGCAAATCCTCCAGGAGTATAAGTCACTGCAGGACATCATCGCCATTCTAGGTATGGACGAACTGTCGGAAGCTGATAAGCTTACCGTCGAGCGCGCCCGTAAGATCCAGAGGTTCCTGTCCCAGCCCTTCACCGTCGCCCAGGTCTTCACTGGTATCGAGGGTAAGCTGGTCGACCTTAAGGACACCATTAGGTCCTTCAAGGCCATCCTCAGCGGTGAGGGTGACGACCTTCCTGAGGGTAAGTTCTATCGATGCGGTGATTTTGAATTTTTGATGCTAACAACCCATCAGGTGCCTTCTACATGGTTGGTGACCTCGAGTCCGCCCGCTCTAAGGGTGAGAAGATTCTTGCCGATCTCGAGAAGTCGTAAGCGGGGTTCCTTGGTGGTTGAGTAGGGAAATGCACACTTTTTGGGGTGTGCAAGTCAAGGTTGCCACACATGAAGACGGAGCCTCGATGTGGGTTAGAATCTCCTAGATGAGCGCGTCTGCGTAGGGAAAAATCTGTGCCAGACCGCCTCATATTTGTTGTACAGCGAGCAAAAAGGAGATTCCGAAGCGAAGGGGCAGTTTGCGCGAAAACGTCTCATGTGCATCCCCGCGGCGTGTAATCTTAAGTGAAAGACTTTTTGTGAAGAGCAGCATCGAGCAATATGTTTTGTCGTTTACCCAACACCATTGTCCTCCTTGCCGCTGCTGTGATATCTGATGCGTTGAAATTAGACCGGTAACCGTGATTTTATTGGCCCATTTCACCTCTTCTCTCAAACCACACCTGCACATGGAGTCAATCGACTGTGGGGCGCAAAATAAATGTAGACTCCAAGGCAGGGCAGAGGTGCTTGAATGCTCCCTGATGTTGTCCTTATATGAGCTCAAATGTCCCTAATCTTTGCGCGGTAAGGCGCATGAATAGTCCCTGTGTACACAGGTCCTGACTTCGTGATGGAAGTAGCTCGCTGTGTGCCGCGCGATTTGGACCAGACATCCAATGGAAGTTGATACTCCATTTGTCGCTCACTGTGAAGTGACCTTCTCATCATGAAGTACTATCATGACCTTCGTACAGCTAAGCCCAACGCGACAACCACAGGCATATACTTTCCTTTCTACGACTGCTGTTTTTGTCTTGTGAGGACAATGAAGCCATCTAGCTAGCTGCCTGGTCCCAGAAAAGAGCGTGATTCAGGACAAGGCCAAAGAGTCCAATCGAAGGGTGGTTGATGGCTGGTGGCTCAATCATGTACCTAATTTTCGGGAAAAACATGATGCTCACGTCATGGCGTTGACATTGGTGCCAGTCCAGTCGTTGTTCGGGAGTCGGGATTGGCCTGCCGGACGAGCGGTAGATGGACGAAAGGACCCTCGTTTTGTTGGCCAATGGTTTTTCTTGGAGCATTCGTGCTTTGCCTTCAATTGGAAGATTTTGAAGATAGGACAGGACAGGGCAGGGCTCGCTGATCAAGACATGAAAGGGATGCGTGGGAGCAGTCACTCTGGGGAGTTGATGGTTTGTAGTGGTAATGTTGCAGCATCGAAGTGCTGAGAAAAAGACAGACAACCAAGCCCCACCGGCAGAGAGTCTTGCTTCGTTCGGTTTCGAGAAATTGGACGGTACGTAGGTAAGATGTGCTGGGTAGGCAAGCGACACGGGCGACGGCCGGATCAAAAAGAAGAGGGACTCAAAACGCCAGTCATCACCAGAAACTCCATCGACAAGAAGAATCGAGGAAAATAAATGAGACAAAAGCTAGAGACAGCATATCCTCCAAACAGCAATTGACGGGCCGTGAAAGCAAAAGAGAATCCATTCGCCGAATGGCAAAATGGTCTTCGGGAGCGGCTCGAACTGGATATCCTCCGTTGTCGCTTGCTAATCCCCAACGTCACCCGACAGGATGTTTTACCACCTGAAAGTACGTCCTTTCCTACCAGACTCATATACCGACTGTATTCGGACGCTGAAGCGAATTGGGCGATTTTGAAATACAAAGGTGGCAATCAAGTACAACGCCAAGTACGAATGCCACTGTGAACCGCAGAGCAGAGCAGCTCTTCGTTCATGCACGAGGACGACCTGTTGCCGACCGTGCAGCCAACCTGCCCTTATTCAAGAAGCAAGTCCGCCACGTACCGCAGCGTTGCCTCATCGTAGGTCTGCGTGCGCACAACGGCGGTGCCCTTGCCCATGGCCATGATCAGCTCGTCGACCTGCGCCGTGGCTTCCTCGCTCTCGGCGTCGTCGTCGACCAGCACCAGCACCGTTGGCAGCTCACGCAGCCGTTCGAGCACCATGGTGCCGTCGAATGAGAGGGCTGGCGGCTCAATTGGTTTGGGCGCCTCGGCGTCATCCGAATCTCCCGCGTCGTAGTGACGTTGGTGGCAGGCGGCGTTGGCTGGATCCATTTTCAGGAGGCTCTTTACAGGAGGCAGGCGCATCCTTTCTTGCGGGTAGTTTGTGAAGACTACGATGACTACCGCAGCTGCATGTTGCAAAAATGCGAGGTGCGTCTGCGTGAGGCCGCACTCTGGCACATATGGGATATGGCGGAGCTCCCCACGGTGAGCCTCGAGTGCGCGGCCTAAAGGCTCGAACGGGTCCGAGGCCGGCTTTGAGTATGATGGGAGGTACGGCGTGAGGAGGGCAAGGTTTTCATTTGGATATAGATCCTTGATGCTCTTGAGACAGGCGGCGTCTCGGTTCAGGAAGCGTGCTGCTTCACGCGTCGTTTGGGAGACTTCTTCTTTCTCATGGAGGGAGTCTCGGCGAGCTGCTCTGCGGCGGGCAAACTTGAGCTCTCCCATGGCGGTTTCGTACCCAGACTTTAGGAAGGTCGACGAGACTTGAAGATTATAAAAATGAACCAGGCGGTGTTGGAAAAATTAAAAAAATAAAAATCGACGAGGGAGTTGACGAGGTAGGGGTATCGAGAAAAAATGGCGCTAAAAAGACGATTGACCAAAAAATGCAGTCTGCAAAAATCCTCCCAAGGAAGCAAAGTGACCGATCAAGGCATGCAGCTTGATGGACGACGATGCTGAAGACTCGATTATATATGGCGTTCTGTCGATGGATCTTTCGTGGCTGGCAATGCCTCGAGGCGAGACTGGACGAAAAGGCCAGCACTGGGCGACTATTATAGTGGCTCTTGAGGCGTCTTTGGGGAGTGTCGATATGGAAGGAATGGGCATGGTGACACAAGGTAGCACAACAGCTATGAGTTGATGATCAAAAAAATATCTAAGATGGCCCAGGGGGCGGCACAGCCGGTGCGACTCAGTAGAAGACAGGGGACTTGGTTCCTAGGATAGGATCAATGGGCGGATGAGGTGACGCAGAACCAGAGAGGAAGACGATGCAGATGTGGCGGAGGAGCTGGAGAAAGGATTAAGGCAGAGAGAGGGCAATGTCGGCTCGAGGTATTCATCCGCGTAGGCCGGGGCGTAGGGCGTCGCACAAGACGGTCAATAATCGCTAGGCGCTGGCGAATTGGACCTGGCGATAGCTGAGATCGGTACGACACGGTCAGACGGCGAGGTGGAGAGGGCATGCGAGTGACTGCTGCACGGCGCTGCTAGAGACGAGCAAAGAGGCATTTGCGCCGCGTGGTTCCTGGAAAAACGTGTGGGAGTTGGATGTCGTCTCGCTCGCGCTTTGCCTCTTTCGGGCACGCGTCGTAGCGACAACAATACATGGGCTTCTCTACTCCATGTCAGTCATCCATGCTCCTCCATGCTTCTCCATGCGCTCCACGCCGTTATTCCCTCGCGCTTTCTGCAATGCCTGCACCAACTCATGGTCACTTGATTCCCCATCCGTCCAACAGATCCTCTCCGCTAATTATGCCTCAAGACACGAATACCGGCGCGAACCGTGCCATTGAGGCCCTGACCGTAGGTCTGTCGCATTATTCTGTGTTACACCTGCTCGGGGATTGCCGCTGATTCCCTTTGAACCGAAGCCTCCAAGACTGCTGCGAAGCATCGCAAGGACAAGGTCAGCACTGTTGTCGACCCAATTTGCAATTATGCATACCAGAATGGCCTTGATCGCCAGCAGCTCAAGGCCATCGTCGACGTCGTCACGCGCAAGACGGACCTCGACCAGACCACTTGCACCAATCTGATCAAGAATTTGTATCCCCGCCAAAGCGTTGCTCCCCAAGTCGTCCTCAGGATTGTCACTGGTCTCGGTCAAGGCCAGACCAAGCCCTCTGTTCCTACTCAGAACGCGCTTCTGAAATGGCTCATCGCCGTGCTCGACGTGCTCGAAGATCCGTCGGTGCTATCCAAGCTCTACGGAGTCCTCTTCAACCAGCTTGATGTTCTGGGTACGAGGACGCCGCTGTGCCACTTGCTCAGCCTCATCACCAGACGCAAACATGTGCGGCCTTTTCGCATTCAGCAGCTTCTCGAAATGGTCCACCTTACAGGACAGGATACCGCCCTGGTTGGCCTTCTGCACGTTTTCAAGGACTATTATCCTGACATCATCATCGGCAATGCCGCCAAGAGCCGAGTGTCCCTTCCAGCACCGTCTCATGACGAGTGGCGGCAGCGCCTGCAAGCCATTCAGGAAGCCGATGCAGACCGAGCTGAGCAGCTCCTCTCACAGCCAGGCGGTTTCAAGGTTGTCCGTCGGGGAGCCAAACGGACAAAGGCTTCTATTTTGCCTGGCATACACACGTCGCACGCAGGAGCTTCGTCCGTGACGCTCGAGGAGATTGACAATGCCGACAGCCTTGTGAAGAATCTGGACAAGATCGAATTGCCGAATCAAGTTTTGGCTGCTTTGAAGGACCCTTTGTTTCAAAAATATTTGATACTGAATCCCTCTGATGCAGCCCTCCGCCGCATCGAACTGTGGTTGGAAAGCTATCTCCGCGAAGTGGTCGACGCGGCGGCGAATGGGATGCCTACCCCACCGCACCTGTCTGAGCTGCTCCAAGGACTCCTCACTTATACGCAAGCCACAAAGGTGCACATCTCAGATCCATGTGATTATCACCGCTAATGGATGCACAGACGCTTCTGCCGACTGCTCAAGTGTTTCTCAAGTCCTACCTCCCGCTGTGGAGCGGGGATAGGGACGCTGACGCAATTCTCGGACTCGTGGCCTATTGTCCAATACATGATTTCCAAGGTCGGTAAAGCAAGCATAAGTAAGGGCTGCGAGACACTGACATTCTGCAGCCTTCCGAAAGTCAATTCTTGAACCTGCAGAACAGGCCGTCATTTCCAAAAGCGGCACAGACGACGACTACACGCGCATCATCACACTCTACACACAACTAACCATCAGCTGGAACCTAACAGCCAACAGCTCCAGTGGGCCCGGCCCACCTCAATCACCTCCTCTCGGCGGCGACGCTGCGCAGAACTTCGCCCTCCTCACATCGCACATTCACGCATCTATCCTTTCTCTCCTTGTGGCCTATCCCCCTCCCCCAACCACCGCCATAACCAGCACCCTGCACCACTACACAACACTCGCATCGCTGGCGAGCACGACAACGCCGTTGGCTATCCCGCCGTCACACACGCTATACACGCTTCTGTTCCAACCCTCGCTCGCTACGCTCTCGGCAACATGCTCGCTGCTAGCGACGTACAAGCGTTCGTTCGAGAGCGGCCAGCACGCCGCCACGCTCCCGCGCGAGACGACCAACGCTTTCAATGGCTACCTCATGGATGTGGCCAACCTACTCTGGCGCAACCGCGCCCTCACCTCGCACGACCCCAACGCCCTCGCCTGCCTGTGCGCCCCGCCGCTGGCCGCCCGCCTCAATGCCTACCTGACCACGCTGCCGCCTGTCCCAAGCACCGCGCTGCCCAGCAATGCCGGGTCCGGTAGCAATGTAGGCGTAGGGGCAGCGGAAGAGGCTCCAGCCACAGGCACCGGTGCCGAGTACACGCTCGCGGCGCTCTTCGGACTCCCCTTCAACGCCCTCACTGCCGCCGTGGCGATCGCAGCTTTCCGTCGCCTCGAGGACGACGCTGCTCTTGCCAAAGCCGCGCAAGCTTCTTCTTTTTCTTCTTCTCCTCCTCCTCCTCCTCCTCCTCCTCCTCTGCAGGACCATCCCCCTTCTCACGACGCCGCCATCCGTCACCCTCCTGGCCCTGTCACGCAGCGCAGTTTGCATCGCGTGGCCAAGGCTGGCGGCTTGGTACCTGAGCTTAGTTGGAAGGCGTATCGCGTCGAGGTGCTGAGATGGTTGGTGGCACGTGGGGCACGGGGGATGAAGGATTTCATGTTCGTCACCATGAAGGATCTGATGAAGGACGGACTGCCTGGGACAGGGTGAGGCGTCAGGGCCAGGCGGATCTGGGGTGGGGGG
>JAIFKG010001204.1:0-32554 GCA_020351975.1 Phyllosticta ampelicida | reverse complement strand
GTCTTCCCCACCACTTAACAACCACCATCTACAGAAAAGTCTTTCTCTTACTCAACTTACTGTACGCCCTCGAAATTTTGGACGACCCGCCCTGATCTGCCATCAACCCACTCGGCGTCGCGCCCCTGGTGCCGTGCAAACTGGGGCTCTCTGATCCGCCATCGCCGGGACTAAACGTCTGCGACTGCATCAGCCGCTGCTGCGGACGACCATGGTACGTCGTATCCTGCTCCGCCCACGATTGCATGCTACCGGTGCGGCTGAGCGCCGCCGCGGCCGGCGCTGGCTCGAACGAGATGCCGACGGGCGATAACGGCGATGCGCGGTACGGGTTGTGTGTGATTTCGGTCAGCTCAGCGGCGCTGTTGGTGGCGACGTGGCCGCCGCTGAGTCCGTGCGCCATGTTGTGTAAGAGGGACTGCAGTTTCGATGGCTTCTTCATAGTCGGCGGCAGCGAGTCGAGGGTCGGGCTGGGGATGGTGCTGGCGCTGCCAAGGCGCACGTGGGCGTCGTTGCGGCGCAGATGAAGCGGGAGGATGCCGATGTCGTCGCCGTGGTTGTTTTCGTGGTTGTGGAAGGTGTGGCCGCCGTCGATGAAGTCTTCGGGTCGTCCGAGAGCTGATGACCTTCCTTCGTCGCCGTTCGCGCCGCCGTGTATGCCCTCGCGCGGCAAGACGAACAAGTGTCCGCCGCTTTCACCGACGCACCACTCGGCTGACCATTGTCGACCGGCTGGGCCTCCCCCGCAGGCTCCGCTCATTGCTGCTGCTGGAGGGCTGTTGACTGCGATGGCGAAGAGGTTCGGAGGTTCGGAGAAGTCGGTGACAAGGCCGCGATGGAAGAGGAAGTAAGCGAGGCAGAGAACATTGAGAAGGAATGTGCCGCTTAGCACGACGAAGAAGCCGTTGTTGCCAGACGCTGAAGGTCCCGATGCGTACAGGCGACTGACAAGTGTGGCGTTGAACATTTGTTTGATGGGACTCTCGATCTCAGCTGCATTGAAAGGCTGCGGTTCAAATTTCGATCAGTGGGCGGTCTTGAAAAAGAATGAATGGGGCGCAGGGGGCGCAGGGGACGCGATTTGGGGATCAATGGGGGTGACAGGTGTAAGGTTCAACAACACTCACCCATTCCATCTCCACCGACGCATCTTCAGTCGCTTTCAGAAGAGTACTGCCCGCAAGCACTGCCAAAGCCTCTGCGATGCTAGGCAAATTCGTATTCAACTCGGGCTTTCGCAGTATCATCTGCGTAAGGATACGCGCGATGCTTGCCTTGCCGTCGCTGATGCCAGCATTCAGACTCAAACTGTTGCCCCACTCGGACGCAATCCACGGCCAGTCACGGCTCTCAGTCGCCCAGCCAGAGGCTGCGCCCGGGTTGTGTCTGATGTACGCCATCGAATCGTTTTCTGGGTCACAGTAGGCGGAGAGCGAAGAGCCGGCGTGCAAGGCGACGAATTTTGTGCTGCAAAAGGGCGACAGGGTGGCCTTGAGCTGGCACATGGAGTATCGTTCTTCTTCTGGGTCGCCGTCACGCCCTAACAGGTAAACCGAGACACGGCCTATTTATTAGTAGGGACTGAAAAAGAGGTCTAGGAGCACTTACCGTATGCAAAAGTCTGATTGAGCACCGTATTGTACGCCTCGGGGTACTTTGGGAAGATGGGAGCGTGTTGACCGTATTTTTCCCCAATGCGAAAAAGTTCGTCCACGACGGTAGTGCTGTTTTCAAACCACGTGTCGTTGCCGTAGAATCCCACTTGGGCGGGCCAGGTCGAAGTGTTCAAAGTAGCGTTCTCCCAGGCACTGAAGACCATGGGCTTCAGCTCGGTCCTGTTCATGTTTGCACACAGCACATGAACGGCAGGATTGGGGGTCGACGCGTGGACAGTGTATGCTCCCAAGCCCCCCAAGTCCTCTGGCTGGAGAAGACCATTGCTCGGATTCCGTGAAGCCTGTAGGACAGCAGTGTGGGGCATGGCTAGAGAAACATTGTTTATGATGCGTCCATTCCACTCAGAAGCAGTGATATCCATCCAGCTACCGTTCACTTGCACATCGGAGTCCCAAAGACTGTAGGCTGGTGCACGCGAGTCTTTGTGAATGCCGACAGAATAATTTGCAGCCCTAGTTGCCCATTCGGAAAGAAACTGTTGGTAGTCGTGGAATCCTTGAGAAGCGTACGAAATGTCCATACAGGAGCTGTTTCTGTAGATCGGATCCAAGGCAATCGGGATCGGACTTTTGCATTGCTCCTGGAGACGGTTTTGATCCGCCCATGTGGCAATGGCCTCGGCGAACATGGACTTGGGATGCTCATTGCCGAATCTGAGCTGGGGCTGAACTATCAGTCGGGGGTCAGCAAACTTCGATCTAGGTTAGGGAAGTGGAGCCTACCCAAGGCGTCAGACGCAGAAGTATAAAGCATGGCACATATAGCACCAGTTGCGCTCATGACTCCCAAGATACTGAATCCAGCATAGCGAACAGTCTCCCAGTTGACAACCATATTACCAGGCTGAGTGATCCAGTTGCGCATGTTCATCTCGGCCAGACTGACACCCCTCCCGGCGCCTCTGACACTCAGGCTCCGTCTGCTGAGTACCTGCCCCAAGAACGACACCACAGCGGTAGCAAAAGACAATTCAATCGTTTTGGCAAATACCGCTGAGAGTAGCGACGCATTTGAAGAGGTAAGCACGCCGTTGTCGTGAATCTGAGGCCAAGTCGGCTGCCGGATGGCTATCCCAAGAAAGACACCAGAAAATACGGTCGAGTAGACTGAAAGCATGATGATTGAAGCTGTAATCCATTTTCTCCTGAAAAAGTGTCTTCGGGCTGGACATGCTTGCGCTGGCAAGAAACCTACTTTGTATTAGACTAGAAGTCTTCTTGTTGGCAACACTTGGGACGTACCGTAGTTTTCACTTTTCATGAAGTACGCCTCTGCCGACTTTCTTGGGTCGCCAGACTTTACTCCTCCACCGCCTCCGGTGAATTCGGCAAATTCTGGACTCAATGTATTTTTTGACTCGGAAGTTCCAACGGTGTACTCAGTCTTTGAATCCCTGGAAATGCCGGGCTTTTGATACGCCTGGTCTCCCGAATCGTGCATCTTCAAGTCGTCACCTAGCGGCGTATAGCTAGTTCGGGGAGGAAAGTTGCCGCTGGTGGGCGTCGGCTCGGCGCTTGAATCACTTCCAGGCGGGGGGCAGTAAACGTCGCCGAAGGAAGTACGCGGAGGCGCGTCGCCGTAGATAATGGCATGGCGCTGGCGATTAAGCTGCTCCTCCTGACCACCGCGCGAAGTATTCGTTATCAAACTCGACGAGCCAAAGGTGCTAGTAGTTGAACCTGCCGGGATAAGATAATTGACATGGTCAATGTTTGATATACGAGCTTCTTTTCGGTCCGACCGAGTCAATCCGCTCGGGGACGCCGGCAGGAGATCATCGTCTGGCAAAATCTCAATGAAGCGCGAGCGTCGTGAAGCCAGAGTAGCGTTGGAGTTGGCAGAAGAGATGGATGACGAGCGTGCGACGCGAGCGATGGGCGATGCGGAAGACGCGTGCTGCGGGCTCGGATGCGTGCTCGTGTCGGCCCCGGAATCCGAGAGCAGCGGACGACGGAGGCTCGCAGCATCGTCGACATGATTGTGTCCCGAGGACATCATTAGCGACCAGGCTGAGAAAGGCTTGAGCTCGTGGGATGCGGGTCCTCCAGCCACGGGTCGATGGGACTAGGTGTATATGGCGCGGCAGAAGGTGGCACGAGATATTAGATGTTGAGTTGACGGCCAAAGAGACGGGGAGAGACGGGGAGGAGAGCCCAATTGAGAGAGGAAAGGTGAGAGAAGGCTCGAGACGTGGTGATCCGGTAGTATGCGGTCACTCAGGCCCAAGGCAAATGTAGCGACCAAATGATCAGTGTGCAAAGGTATCACCGGGGGGCCGACAAGCAGCAGATATGGGAGGACAACGGGTCCAAATGTCCTCAGCTGTCAGCCGTGAGCAGAGGTTGAGAAAACGAATAGATGCAGACGCCACCGACGCGCAGCCACGATCGTCGTGGGCTGTGATGAGCATAGCAGCAGTTGGCAGCGAGGATTTACAGACTCATGGCTGCTCGGGTCTCGCTTTGGCTGTTCTTAGCTCTGCGCGTGGCGGCGCCCTGTCCCCCCGCACTGTTGTCTGTCTAGAACGTGCTCCTAATCGCAACCCTTGGCGTGCCCATGAGATAATCTTCACGACTCCTGACTCTGATGAAATTTACACCACTCATGCATGTCATGTTCTTTGCTCGAGAGTGTAGTGCTCCATAGTAGACAAGGCGACAAGTACGTGAGCACACCGCAGTGTCAATGCTACAGCCCTACCGCCAGTTCGCCACTCATGCCGCCATTTTTGTCCATCACAATTCACACACGCTCCAGCCCCTGAACAGAGTCACCTGTTTTTTGTCTACCGCTGGCTATCTACACGGCAAACCAAAGGGCCGCTCATCCGACTGCCATTGTGCGCTCCGAACGAAAGTGGCCTGCACTCCGCTTCCGCCCAAAACCATCACCACACCAGTCGTTGAAAATGTGTCCTTCAACCCCTCGCGCTTCCCACCATTGCCGAAAATTCCCGTGCAAGCAATGAGTGCTAATACAGAGCTCCATGTGTGAGAGAAGAGATAGTGATGTAGAGAGGAGAAAATAAAAAAGGCAAAAGCAAAAGCCACCGCTCGAAAATCAATGCTCATCAAAGCAAAGCCCTATTATATCTCCCAGGCTGCGGTCTACTGGTAGCCCTACGCATTCCCGACCAGCGCCGTGAAATGCACTTTATCAAAAGGGAAAACTCCACCGCCCATCACTCCCGCAATTCTCTCTGCCCTAGGCTTCCGCTTAGGCAAAGCCAAAGTACTCGCTGCCGGCCGTTATTGCCGTGAAGACTTGTTGCCGGAGCTGCTCATAGCTTTCGTACTCGGGCAAGTCAAGCTGGTTGAAGCACGTGTGACTCGACGGCAATCGGTCCTTGGAGCCAAAGTCCCTGTGAATGTTGAACTTGGAGAAGCCGTTCATGCCCTCTAGTTCCTTAAATCCGTTCAAGGGGACTTTGGACGTTCCCGTCACGAATTGCAGCAGCTTGGCCCGCTCTTCCTTGTCGAACGAGCGCACGGCGCGCCAGAACCACTGGATCTGAGGAGAAGCCGGCGTGTAGTTATGGTATTCCGTGTTGTTCTTCCAATCGTCAACGTCAATCTCTGGCAAACCAGAAATCAGAAGCTCAAGCTCCTGCTCGTTGAAGATGGAGATCAACTCGGGAGGCACAATGTCATGGAAGCCTATTCAAAATGAGCCGCTGAACCATGCACAAATCATAGCAAAAAGACTTACCCTTGAGAAATTCTCTCAACTGCTCCTCCACAGATCCTGTCAACTTGTGTTCAACCATCAAGCGCACATACTCGTGCTTATTATCCTCCGTGACAGGAATATTTCGGCCATTTTCGATCAAATCAACTGTTCTTGTGACGCCGAACTCCTCGACATCAACCGAGAATGTCTCGGTGATGACGTCGGTAATGTCGTTTTCGAGCATCCAGAGGAGCGACTTGTAGTAGTCGAGATCCAAGGTTTCCATGTCCTTGATGCTTACTGGCCTGCCGAGGATACGCTTGTAAACAGCACGGCTGAAGTGGCAATCAAGCACGCGGCCTTCGTAAAGAGCCTTGCCAATTATTCTGCCGATGAACTTGAAGAAAAGCAGATGCTCAGCGTTGATTGAGCTGAGGCGGTTAGGATGGAAAGTGGTCCGATCAGAGGCGACCGGGATGAAAAGGGCATAGTCAGGATTGAACATTTGGCGAGACAGGACCTGGAACCACTCGCGAGTAACTCCACCAGCGTCGACACCCTCTTCTCCATGGAAACGGATGCTGAGCTTGCCGTATTTCATCTCGTCGCCGCTCTTGAAATAGAGTGATTTGAAGGAGTCAAGGAACACTTGGTCGCGGCGGACCGAGAGTTGAAGCGTCGGATGTGGCTGCCGCAGCTCGGTGCTGCGCGAGTGCAAGCGGCGGTTAAAGTAGTTGCGTTTATTGTCAAACTCGAGCACCTTGGAGTTCTTGACCAACACGGAAAAGGAGCCACTCATGAGCTTAGGGTTTTGGCGGACAAGCTCATTGAGGACCTTGCGATGGTCCTCGGTGAAGTTGAAGAACAGGTTCTCCATGCGGCTCTCTGGGGGCGGAGTGGACATTACAAACTCCTTGCCGTAGTGTTTGCTGAGTGGAGCGTCCTTGAGCGTGGTGTTCTTGCAAACTACCATCAACACTTCGATGAGAGGCAGCAGAATTGTAGCCACGCTGAGCATGTTGGTACGCTCGCGGATCAGGTTGAGACATTGACTGAGCTTAAGCCACAGCGATGAAAAGGTCGGGTTTTCGTACAGAGTGGCGAGGATATCAGCCTTCTGCTCGGCCGGAAGACCTTCACCATTGCTGTCTCGGGGCTTGTCAACTGTGTCAGCTTTCTTCGGGTCGAAGAGATAATCCAACGCAGTCAAAATTCGGAGAAGCTTGGTCTGGTCAGAGCTCGCGGGAGAGAACTTGGCAAGAGCCATGCCTTGGACGTCGGTGCCAGACTTTGCGGTGGAAATCTGCGAGACGAGATCATCCAGATCTTTGAGAATCGACTGGGCCAAATCCGAGGCCATTTTGATCAACTCGTTGCCAAAGGTTTCCTTGGCGCCAGGGATAGCCGAAAGATTATTGATGACCGTGAGCGTGTTCTGGTAACTCTTGTGGTTGCATTCGCGGGCAGCCAAGATGTGGACCACCAGGCGGAGGTTTTCCTCGGGTACCTCTGGCGGCACCAAACCACGAGACTTCTTCTTGTCATCGGACTGGTCATCTTTCTTTTCCTGCTTCTCTGACGGCTCCCCAGCTGTGGCGGCTTCTTCGCCTGTATTCGTCGAACCTTCAGACTGACCCTCACCAGCAGTCGTACCAGTGGCCTGAGCTTCTTCAGAGCCACCATCTTGAGTCGTGATGCTCGCTTCAGCTGGCACTTGAGCTTTGTCATCCTTTTTTTCCTTGTCCTTCTTGAGGAGAATGCCCAAGGGACCCGTTATGTTCATCAACAGGTTTGCCAACTGCTCCATTACTGGAGCACTCTCCATGATCAATCGACGATCAAGGAGACTAAGAAGCGCGTTCAGCGGATACTTGTGCGCCTTGGTCTCCTTGGCCTTGCCCTTTCTGAAGGCCTTGGACTTGAATCCAACAGCAGTCTCATGCTCGTACAAGAAAAAGGAGCAAATATGGGGGTTGTTGTAGACAAGGTAGACGAGCGTGCTGAGGCACTGTTGAACGACCATGATCGGCGACATGTCACCATGATTCGACAGCGGTCCGGAAATTTGGCCTGTCAGCGAACGTTTCAGCGGCTGGGGGGTCTTTTGGCTTGACGGCTGGGTCGCCGGCGGTTGCTTCGCTCGGAGAGAAAGCTGAGCGAAACTCCTTTCGACAGCGTTGATGTCGGCTGAGCCGTCCTGCAAGATCGAGAGCAGGATGCTAATGACTTCCGCACGATTGTGACGGTTTTGGCAGACGTCTTTGAGAATACTATTCAGCGTCTGTCGAGCAGTGCCTTGCTGTGGGATGAACATTAGTCGAAGCAGCGTTGCAACGCCTGCCTTGTCAAGCATCTGGACGATTGGACGAGGCTTGGCCTTCTTTTGCTGATCTTCATCCTGTTGACCGCCGTTCTCTAAGCGACGAAAGCTTCGGTGGGTACCTCTGACCTCGCCAATGTGGTTGAGTGTCCGACGGTCACCGCCCAATCTGCGAGCCTCTGCAGCGAGTTCTGGTGGAAGTTCTGCCAGAGTAGACTCATCTTGCTCGAGCAAAACAGCCTGTCTTAGACCTGGATCCATGGACGCAAAGAGTGTTTGGACATCCATTTCAGCGCCTGAAGCGCCACCTTGTCGCCGTCCAGCTTCTTCATTCGCCTGTCGACGTCGAGCCTGACTTTCTTGGGCAATGAGCTCGTCCCGAATATCATCGGGCAGGGCATCCAGGAATTCGCGGCTAATGTCGGTTGGCTCATTTCCTTGTTCCCGCTCTTGTTCGCGTTGGCTCTGGATTTGGGCCATCAGGACCTCTTCCCGAAGATCTTCTGGCAAAGCCTCGAGGTATTCAAGGTCGATACCCAGATCCGTAATATCGACATTGCGTCCGCGGATGTTGGCAATGACACGAGACTGAGCTGGTTGTTGCAATGTCTCGGCCGCAGAAGCCTCTGCTTCAGGGCCAGGCTGTGCTGTTTCAACCCCCTCCATCGCTTGGTCTTCTGTTGTGCTTTCGGCCTGCTCTTGTTGAGCACGACGTTCGGCCTCTTCCTCAGCAGCGCGAGCTTCAGCTGCCTCACGCTCGGCCTTCTCCTTGGCCTCGCGTTCCTCCCGCTCCTTGCGTTCCCGCTCCTTGCGCTCTTCGAGCTCCTTTGCTAACCGCGCCTCTTCCTCGGCCTTTGCTTTCCTCTCCTTTTCCTCTCGCTCCTTCGCTGCTTGGATCGCAGGCGGCACAAGCAATCGAAGAATGGAGTTGAGCACTCGTATGGACTTTTCGAGCGCGAGGCCTCCGAAAAGAAGCCTTCCCTCTTCCTGCCATCGTGCGCTTGTATTCGCAGGAATGAAGGAAACGGCAAGCATTGGGTCGTCGACGTTGGAACGGGACTGGATTTCTTGCGGTCGGCGTTCACGGCGCGTGTCGAAGGGATTGACGGGAAGAAGAGGGTCACCTGGGAAGCCTTCAACAGTTACAGTGATGCCATCTTGAGTCATTGTTGCGTGGCCGCCCTGACCCATAAGAGTAAGAAGGTTGCTGATGAAAGAGACCGGAGCAGTGTCGTTGGGAGGTGGAAGGCGCATCGAACGAACGCCATCCAATCCGCCGTGAACCCAATCAGACATGGTACCGCGGCGTGGACCCGTCGAGCCGTGGGCATTGGATGGACGAGCCGATCGTTGCAGAAGCGGGTTCAGGCCGTCATCGGCTGCACCACGACCACTGCTCGAGCGATGCGTCCGATAAGCTGTGTTGATTGTGAGCAAAGCATTTGTGCAAAAAAGTTGGTAGAACTTACCCATTGGACGTTCCAAGCCTGCAGGAGGGATGAAATGGAAGGGGTTGACGCCCAAGATGCCGCCGTGTCTATGATGATGGTGATGACGGGTCCCAACAAAGTGAGGGAGCTCGGGTGGAGGAACAATACCCCAATCCATGTTGTTCATCCCATCTTCGTCCTCTGCTCGATTCAGTAAGCGCTGTAAAAGCCGCATTTCGCGGGACAGACTACCTTCTAGGCCGGCTTCGTAGGCAATTTCGTCGTCATCGTAGTCCTCTTCGTCATCTTCTTCGTCTGCCAAAGTCAGTTAAAAAGCAGCAAGAAGGTAGCAAACGCTGCCGCTTACCCTCATCCTCTTGCATGTCATCGAGGTCGTCATCAAGATAGTGTTCCGGCTCCATGCCAATCAGCGGGCCTTGACCATCGAGGATGCGGACGAGGTTGTTGATGTCCTCGGGAGGGCCATGCTCATCGTCGACGTCGTGGTCGTCATAGTCTTCCGCCTCGTCGTCTTCGCTCGCCCACTCGTCATCCTCGTCACCGTTAAGGCTGTCGTTCATGTCGTCTCCTGTGACCTCATCCATGACTTCAATATCGTCGTCTTCTGGACCATCATCGTCGACATCTTCGCCGTCTTCATCCATGTCATCCGAATCGTCGTCTTCCATCATGCCGTCTCCTTCGCCGTCGATGACAATTTCCACGTCATCACCGACGTTGCCAGGAAGTCCTTCAATGTCACCCATGCCTTCTATCTCCTCGTCCTCGTCGCTAACGACGTCGTCTCCGTCATGTTCCATTTCTTCGTCGTCGTACATCTCTTCGTCATACCCATCGCCGTACAGCTCGTCGTCTTCTTCGTCGTCTTCGTCTTCGGACTCGGTCTCTTCTTCGCGGGTTGGATCCAACATTGCGAGAGTAGAGTTGCGAAAGAGGTCAGGGGTCTCCTCCCTATCCAGGTCCATGTCCGTAACCGACGAAGCTGTCGATATTTCATCTTCTTCAACCTGACCGGGCGACCCAGAGACGTCGCCACTGAGGCTAAGGTCGATTGCAGTCTGCGTCAGCAGCTTGATGGGACGAAGGATATACTTGACGGCTCGCTTGGCGTTCGGGAAGTTGAGGTCGATGTCGGCAATGGCTGTCGTTAGGGCGGTGATGAAATTCTTCTCATACATGATCCTGGCGAGTGCCTTTTGCGAAGACATGATCAATTCCATACTGATGTTGGTCGAACCGTTACCTGGCTTGGCCCAGAGCATGCGATGAAAAAGGTCTGCTAGGTTGAGTAGACGCGAGTACTTCAGATCAAGCGGCTCATTCGACGCATAGGCATCTTTGAAAGCCTTGAGGGCGTTCTCGAGGACGAACTTGCGGACGAATTGCAGCTCGGGCTCATCCTCATCTTTGAAGTCACGCGGACTGGAACGATGCTCGCCAGTCTTTAGGCACAGTGCCCAAACCATGGTCATTGCCCAGCTCGAGGTCGCAGTTTTTTTCTTGAATGCCATGTCCTCTCCGTGGGCTAGCGTACCAACAGGAACAAGGCTTTCGAGCATATACTTGAGCACCGTAGAGCGGGGCTTGGAAGGCGTCGATGCCTGTGGGTCAGCCTGCCGGGAGAATGTGACAAACTCAACCTTTGTTTTGTTGTAGCACGAGAGCAGCTCAGTCAAGCATTGCAGAATAAAGCAACGGTAAATGTAGTGAGGATTCTGATCAGCCTTGAAAATGGGCTTGTCGGCCTTGTCGGTCTTCCTTGCTTCTTGTGTAGACGGGAAAGAAGCCGCCGATGCAGATGATGTGCTCCCAGGAGTTCCAGGGGTGCCGCGGTCAGACATTTCCACGTCGGGACCTGCGGAGCTGTCCTTTACTTCATAGGCAGGAGGCATCGGCTCCTTGTCGTTGACATCCTTGTATGCAAGGAGCTCACAAAGTAAGTAGTGGATAACTCCATCAGGGTTTTCGACTACCGGGGGAACTGCATCAGCAGACTTGGATTTCTCCGGCTCCCTAGCCTCGTTTTCGGTCGATGGCTTGACAGCCTCTTCATCTTTGGGCTCGGCTTGATCGACATCAACGCCGGGTTGTTCAGGTTTGGACGCCGTGGGGTCGACGGTTGCAGTTTGTGGATCGTCTTCTTTAAGCTGAAGATGGTACGACTCGCGTGGCCCGGGCCGCTTGAAATCGACTAACTTGAGCTTTTCGTTGGTGGTCTCCACAAACAGTTCAGGGCTACGCAGAGCGTATTGCCACAAGTGTCGAAGGTAGTTGTTGACGTCCACTTGGTTTGGTCCAGTACCGTTACGCGGTCGAGATTCTCTCTGCCAGAAGAGGGCCTTTACCTCTGAGCGCATTATCTGTCTGATGGTCTCCTCATCTTCGACAATGTGGCGCAAAATCAGCATAAAGGACCCTTGGAGCTTGTCATTTGTGGCGCCACTGAGCTGCTTGATCATGACGAAAAGTCGCTGAAGGTTGCGCCTTTCTCCAAGTTTTGCGGCCAGTTGCCTATTCCTGGTCAGAATGACGAGTACACGTGTGACAGAGAGCGCCAAAGTCTCATCCTTGCCGATCCGCAGGAGAGCCTCAATGACGGCATTGAAGAGCTCTTGCTTCTCTTCGAAGGGAATGACTGCTTCAGGAAGTTCCGCGATTGGATTCTCTTCCGTTCCATCATCCTTGGGAGGATTCCACTGGATTTGGTGCGGCTGGGCATCCTCCGCAAGTAACCTTTCGGTTATGAGAAGGACATTGCTGATCCAAGGCGATGTCTCATCTGCGCGCTGCTCGGGCACTGGCTTAATGAAGCTCAGAAGCGAAGAGAAGTTCTCTTTGAGGTGAGGCAATGTGGCCTGGTAAAAGTCCTTTTCTTGGAGGATGAGGGCCAGGAGGTGAGCATACGATGCTATCTTTTTGCCAACCTGTCGGAGGTCGCCCGCAGCTTCCAGAGAGACAAGAGCATTGACAATAGTCTCCCCTACCTCGTTCCGTTGAGCAGCAGAGTCTGGTGCCTTTGTCGCAGCTGCGGATATGAGATCAGACAAGTCAAAAGTGATGTCGTCGTGAACTTCGAGCACCCCAAGGGATCGGTCAATGATGTCGGTTCTGATCTTGACCCTCTCCTCCTCCAGGTCCTCTACTCTAACGTACTCGGAAACTTGAGAATCTATTGCAGAATCATTGCCCATGGACCAAGACGACTTTTCCAAAGCGTGGGGCACAAAGTCACAGCGGCCGATCCCCTCTTGCAATGGATTGGACACTTGCTCGGCGTCTTGCATAACGACGGACTGGCTACCTGGCTCTTCTGTTCCCGTGTCGGACTCCGATGCGAAAGACCCCAAAGACCGAGAGATGGCAGACGAGCTGCTGTCAGACTTGACTTCGGTCTCGTATTTGGGAATTGGATTTCGAGTGCATCGAGGATCATTGTGCTGCGCATTGATGTACTCCTTGGCAAAGGCACAGTTGTCGTAGCAGCGATAAAGCGCTTCTTGCGCAAGATCTTCGAACGCGTCACGCTTCAAAGATTCCAGATTCTCAGCGCTTCGCGGCTTCCAAGGCTTGTAAACGAATGGTGCACGAGCAGGGGCAGTCTCGGCCCTTTTGTATGCGTCATTTTCGCCTTCGCCCTCGAGAATGGTGCGCAGAATGTCTACGAGAGCTTTGGCAATAGAAGGAGTGGCTTTGCACATCAGCTCGGTATCCATCCAAATGCGCTCTACAGGCTTGACGACTGCCATTCGGAGCTCGATGAGGAATTGAGCAGGCAAAAAGTTGTCGGCGCGCGCTCGCGTACGGTCCCTTGAAGCCATTGCGTTGGTTTGCGGAGCATCGATGATTGCCTTGTTGTTGACGACGGGTGAATACAAAGAGAGGATGATCTTGATAGCACCTAACGCAACGTGCAGCTGCTTCTGAATCTCTTCCGATGAGCCATCGTCAGTAGGGGTCGCGATGATGGCCTTTGCACTGTTGTAAAAAGCCTCCAGAATCTCATTCAGCTTCGCGAAACCGCCCTGGTTCATGAAGCAGTAGAGAATGGTTGTCAGCATGTGCGGCGCGTGACGCTCGCTACCAGACCCTTCAATCATCAATGGAGATATCGAAGATAATATGACGATCCAATATGCCGAGCGGTCTTTCTCATCAGCCGAGCGCCTGGGGACTTCATAAGACAGTTGATCCATCGCAAGCTTCGCCAACTGGTCTGCAACGATGATAGCGTGCTGCTTTTGCGAAAAGTCCTGAGTTCTCCTAAAGAGCAGGCACTTTCCAATAGCTTGGAGGAACTGAGGAATGTGGACTTGCGCCTGGCTAAGGAGGAAGCGCAATGTCTGCGTGTTCTTGTACTGAGCACTTGACCTGTCGGGACTTGTCACGGGCTGGCTAGCAGTTCCTTCGCCGCTGTTGGCGCGACTCAGCGGTTGACCCTGCGAGTCGATTTCCGCGCTTGTCTGCTCTGCGTTGTCCGACGTGTTTGGACGAGCGAGTCGCAGAATGTCGTTTGCCTCGTCAATGACAAAGCCGCCACTCTTGACTCTTGTCGCCTTCTCCCAGTCAGGTGGTATCTCCTTTTGGAGCAGAATCTCTTCCCAAATGCATCTGCGGTGCAACCTACCAAGACTGTCAATCACGCGGGCGTACATGTCGGCGAGATTGACTTGGCTAAAAATATTTGGCGTCCCGCGGTGATTGTAGATAGACCCTTGCAATGAGTACGTCAAAGCATCGCTGAGCGTGAGGACAGAGACAAGCGCCTTGACGTATGCGGTTCCCCTTGCGGCAACGTCCCTGTGCAGGTCTTGATCGGCACTTCCGCTGGTGAAGACCAAAAGATGGGCCTTCTCAGACTCGTCGTTTATCAAGGGCTCCAAATCATCGCACGCGCTTTGCAAACGTTTAAGCAGCGGGGGGAGGGCAAGGTGGGGCTTCATCTCAACCAGTTGCGTAAACAAGCGACTGAGGTCTTCGCAGGCGACGAAGAAGTCGTTGAAATTGTAGGGCAGACAAGGCAAGGTCGCAAAGTCGACGATAAACTCCAGTCCGCCGTCTTCAACGAACGCCGAGCAGAGCCCATCGTTGACGAAGAAGCCTTCCAGGAACTTGCAAGCAGCCGTGATGAATTCCATGGACGTGGGGCCATCCTTCGAATCCTCGTTCTCAACAACTTGATCGATGGCGATAGAGTCCTCGGGTTGGTCTGCCGTGCCTTCGGCAACATCTGTCATCTCAACGTCACCGGATTCGTTCCTTTCCCTCTTCTTGTGAAGCAACCCTTCCTTCCCTTTCAGCGCCTGCTTTCCTCCGGCAACAAGTATGCGGCCATCGGCACTATTAAGCCAGAGTTTAGCTCCCACTCCCTTCTCAGCAGCGCGCAAGAAGCACAACTTGCCAACTTCGGCAGTCATTTTCTTAACGGAAGCTAGGACGGAGGATTTGAGGGTTGGGTGATGTCGTACAAGCTCGTCGAAGGACTGTCCCAACGAAGATGCTGTTTCTCCGTCCACCTCAATGGCTTTGACGTGCGCAGGACTGGTGAAGACCTCGAAGAAGCTTTCGAGCGCCGTGGAGCGTTTGAACAAGTTCAGACCAGCTTCTACGAGACAAATTGCGCCAAAGGCGGGCGGAACGGCGGATATGGCTTCTGCAACGGGAAGAATACCTCCTGTCTGCTGCAGTGCCAACTTAGCCTCATCATCGAAAAATTTAGTAGCTGGGATTTCTGAGGATTCCGAGTCTTCGGCGCTCTTTTGGGCATCCTCAGACTGCGATAGCTCGGCGATTGGCGTTTGCGTCACTGTTTCCAGGAAAGTTTTGGGAAGACCAGCCTCCGCTATGATGGAGTAACTCGTGGGCTCATGGTGGATGAAATTGGAGAGAATATTCACCGCCATGCTCCATACAGTGCTGCCAAAGACCTTGGGCTTAGAAAGAACAGTGCGAAGGCCGGTGAGCAGCTGCGGCGAATCCATCAGATTGCGAAGGAGCCGGTCGATTCCACCACCACCGTGAGTCATCATATGGCTTATAAATTTGAAAAGCCACCTAAGCGTTTGCTGGGAGTAGAAGCCAATGGCGTAGTCGGTGTGCTGTGTCTTGAACTGCTTGGGCATGCCTTCGTTACATTGAACCCTCTCAAGAGCTTTGCCCACCTCATAGCCGGCAAGACCAGCAATTGTGTCGAGGCCTTTGGCCTGTACAAATGCTTGGAAAGCATCCCGAATGTTGAATGCAAATGTGTCGAAAAAGTTGAGGACTCTTGGGAAATAGCGCTCGGCAGTATTCGTGCGCAGCTTCAGCACTTCAACGAAGATGTCGAACAGACCCGCAGATACCATGCTTTCTCCAACGCGACTTGCTGCATTGGGAACGTTGGTCAGCAGCATGAAAAGTGATTCGCGCCACTCGTCATCCTGAAGGCTATGTTCGGAAATCTCATCTTGGCCAAGTTCTGCGACAGCTTTGCGAGCCACGTAAAAGAGAACTCCGTGATTGACGTTAAGGCTGAGAGCCGCCTGAAGATCAGGGGCTTTGCTCTTTTGCTTCGTCAATGCTTCCAATGTTTGCAGAGCTACAGTTTGGAGTTCTCTTGACGCGCCAAGCTGCCCTTCGGCAGGAGGGTGAATTAACTCGGACAGCTGATACGCGATTTGCAAAGGTCGAGGCTCGTCTCCGTCTTGCTGCCCAATCTTCTGATGAAACGTGGGGTCGAAGTAGACGTAGGCCAGGTTAGCGATGGCCAGCAAGCGGACGGCAACGATGTTCTCGCGAGCCTGTCGGTCTGACACGAGAGCTTTGGCGACACGAAGACGATGCAGAAGCTCGTAGCGCGGGTCGGCCGGGATGTCGGACTGATAAGACTTGATAATCTCGTAGACAGGCTTTGACAAGACCTCCTGGCTTGAAACCTCGACGAACTTCGGGCCCGGACGAGCGTGATCAACCTGCGGTGTGTTTGGAGTGGCAGGGGTGCGAGGCGATGACTCTTGTTGCCCGACGCGAGGCTGCCTTGGTGTTGTTTGAGGTCCGAGGTTCGAGGTTCGCCTGACAGCAGTTGGAGTGCTAGGTCCAGCATTTGGCGCGCTAACGGACTCTTGTGGAATCGACTTGCTGGAGTCGTCCTTATCGTTGGAAGGAGTCTCGTAATAAGTTAAAAAGACCCCACTCCATTCCTGCCGCGCCGACGGCGAGATTTCTTCAAACTTGACTTTCCCTACAAGATCTGCCACATGCGCCTTCTCACCCTCTTCGGCAGTTGGGGTAGAAGACTTAACGTTGCCTTTGCCACCAGCACCAGCGGCCGGGGGACTCTTCGCGAAGGGCAAAGCAATCTTTTGCAGTTTGTCCAATTGAACGTTGTAGAGGCTCTGCAGAAGGCCATTCTGAAAGGTTGAAGAGGAACCGAGACGGTTGCGAGAAGTGTGATATCGTTGAGCCAGGCGGAGAGTTAGGCGCAAGGTGCACCTCAACAAGGACAGGTCGGAGGTGTTGAGCAAGTTGCTCAGGTGTTCGCTGCTGGCATACAGGCTTCGATTGCCACAGTTCTCCAAAAGCACCTTTGTAAACTTTAAAATCTGCTCGATCAGCTCTCTGTCGCCGTCGCTCGAGTAGCCTGTGCTATCAAGCTCCGCGACCGTGGCTGAATGGTCCGCAGCAGGCTGGGCGTCTTCTGAAACTCCTCTTAGAAGAAGCCGCCGGTCGAACGGTTGTGTTTGAGGGCCGTCTACGAGTCCATATTCATTCAAAAACGCCTCAAGTATGACATCGAAGCGGTTGAGGGTCGGTATCCAATGGTAAAGGTCACCTCTCGGGAACGGCCACCGACGGGGAAACGAATTCAAGTGAGAAGGTAGCTTGTGCAGGGGAGCCGCAAGACTTTCCTTGATGAAGTCGGATATGAAGGGAGACTGCAGAATTAGCGTCAGCACTGCCTGGAGCCTAGATTTAGGGACTTTGGAGGTGACTTACAAGGGTCGCATCATGCTTGGGTGTTGCAACCTTTTTGATCCTCCCCATGATAAAACCACAACCTGGAAGGTAGGTCTTCCCACACCCAGGTACTACCTACTGTCCAGTTGAGACGACTGATCCGTCTGTCCGCCTGTAGACTGAAGGACGCAGAGGCAGTTGTGTTGTCTCGGCCTTGGCAGTGGTCGAGGCGGGAGCTTTGATGTGGCGACGAAAAGGGCGACCGCCGGGAGAGGAAGAGATGAGGAGATGGCAAGAGCTCGTGTCGTAAACTCTGTGGGAGCTGGAGCGGTCGTCGAGAAACTTGGTCGTCTGGCAAAAAAACGCGGGTTATGTTGAAAATCGCAAGAGTCAGGTTGGTCGGCAGAGGTCAGACACGGGTACGGCAAGCGGGAGGAGAGTTGTGCAGGCACTCCTCCACAGGCGTCGTCTCCAACGGGATTCTGACCGAGCAAGTCAATGCAGACTGCAGCTGAGCGGATGCGAGGAACGGGAGAGAGGGAGAGGGAGAGGTTGGGCGTGGTGTTAGCGGAGGAGCTTTGCCAACTGCTTGAGGCTTCGATGAGGTAGACCGTCAAGTCGCCCGCGGTTCTGCCGGCGGTGACGGGCCGGGCTGAATTCGACGTAATGCCGCCGCGCACGACCGGACCGGGCGGACGACCTCTGCAGCCCAGCGGACTTCCTCTGGTCAGGTCCCAACGGCCGCTTCCACTCAGCACACAGCACAGCGCTGAACCTTGGTTGGATCACTTGCACCATTACTTCTCTCTACTCCGATTGATTCATAGCTACGTATCCTGTATCCTGTATCCAGCATCCAGCATCCAGCATCCAGCATCCAGCATCCAGCATCCAGCATCCAGCATCCAGCATCCTCAGTCGCATTGGTTCCCCTCTGCTTTCGCCAGCGCAAACACCACCACCTGCGATGCCTTCTCGATCCTTAGCCCTCGCTCTGGCGATTCGTCCATTCGCTTGTTCCACTGGCGTTTGCCGGCTCCGCGCGCCCTTCTGCTAGTCTCAGCGTCTCCTCCACCACGAGCAGGTCGTGCTCAATCATCTCAGCCCAATTCTGCAAGTCTCCCATCTCGTTCAACTTCTTCACGTTCTGGTTGGCAAGCTGCTCCCACTTCGCCGTCTCTTTTGCAAGCGCAGCTGTCTGCTTTGCAAGCTCCTTTTCCTGCTTCTCGATGGTGGCCGCGTTGGCGTGGATGTCGATTGCCCGTGTGCGCAACTCTGTGTCCAGCGAGCCGCCAACTGATGAGAGGGATGCTGTCACGGCAGCTCGAGCTTCGGCTATGCGTTGTTCATCCTCGCTTTGTTTTGATTGGGATGCGCTTTGCGATGCCATGCCGATGACCCTTGATTGGTATTTTTAGGCCGAGAGGCTGAGTTGTGTCGGCAATTTTGGTGACGCTCACTGGTACGACTCGAGTGGTGGTGGTGAGGGTGATGGTTCTCGGAGCTCTTGGGCCAGTCTCTCCAGGCTATCCACTTCGCTGCATAAGCGCCTTCCCAGCCGCGGTGGCAGGCTCAGCTGCGGAACAAAACGCCGCCATGTGACTGGTCGACCAGCCTACTCGCTTTGACTACCTCGCAAGGGGCTGGCATTTTAGAAAACGACGACCTGAGGTTTCATGATTGGAACACTCGCTGGTTAAATACATGCTCCTTCCAAATACCAGCCCCTTTGTCCACGGTGGTCGACGACTGAATATAGCCGGCACGCTGTCAACAATAAGACTTTCCGCCAATAAAGAGAACACACTGCATCAAGAAACAACTCCGACAACGCGTCCGGTCAGAATCTTTGGCCACATCGGACAAGATATTGCTTTTTTAGAGACGATTGACCTGGCATCGGATCACCTGATGAACGCCGTCTCGCTTTGAGAGGAATACCAGACTATAATCTGTTAGCTGGACTATCTTCTCGAAGGTCGAGGGACTAAGGGGAGTCGAAGCGAGACAGGAGAAGTTCAGTCGCACTGTCACGTTGAACGTTCGTAGACCGGGCTTTTGGCCGGCGGAACAAACAGTCTACGGCAGACCTCCGCGCTACCAAACGTGGCAACCAATACCTCTGCATGATCTTCGTCGCTCGGCTCCACTTGTCAGGGTTAGCTGCAAATTCATCACATAAGTCGCCTCCAAAAGACAGAATTACAGAGCAAACTGCTCAATTGTATCCTTTCTCCGAATAAAAGTGGTCGTTTGGATGGTATTTTCGCCTTGCGCGTCGATCTTGTTAATCTTGGTCATCTCACCTTTTATTCGCCACTGACTGGAAAGATCCCTAGTACAAGTAAAGAAATGCTCGCGAATTTGTACTACAACTCGCAAAACTAAGAAAAACCGCCAACTGCCTCATTCGTCCATGTCCGAAGTGGGGCATGTAGTTCCTCTATTTCTGAGACCTTGGGTGTAGCGATGCGTTTAGAATACGCAAGCGAACTCGTCGCGAGGGCCTAACGCCCGGTGGTATTATTACCCTGTCGCCCCATCGGCTTCGAGATGGCCTTTTTCCATCTATTGCATCTGAGCTCTGGTCAAGCTCGATTGTATTTTAGGCGTTGTTCCAGTCTTTGCAGTTACATTCTCATCACTCGCTTCGTGTTGCTTCTTACCCAGTTGAAACACGCATTGGACTTTTGAAAAATCCCAAATCGAGCAGGCTCGAGCAGTAACCTTTTCAATCCACCATGAAATTGTCTACTATTATCGGTCTCGTAGCTGCGATCTTCGCTACGAGCGCCATCGCGGCACCAACGGCGAAAGCAGCGAGCTCCTATCCAACCACCAACGGATTGAAATTCTCCATTGATGGTACTTCGAAATACTTTGCCGGCACGAACAGCTACTGGATCGGATTCCTGACGAACAACGACGACGTCGATACCGCCCTGGACCAAATTAAGGCCTCTGGATTGAAGATTCTTCGTGTTTGGGGTTTCAACGATGTGAACACTGAACCTACTGACGGCACCGTGTGGTTCCAATCCTTCGTCAAGGGGAAAGACCCAGTGATCAACACCGGCTCCGACGGACTGCAGCGATTGGATTACGTCGTAAAAGCAGCTGAATCTCGCGGAATCAAGCTCATCATCAAGTAAGTAGTTCCTTGGCGCACCCTTTCCCCCCCCCCACAAGAGCTATCAGCCTCAAGGCAGGACTGCTTGAATGCTCTCACTGGCATCCCTTCAGGATTTTCATGGTCGATTCTCAAGATGATGCGGCAAGTTGACGCTTCGCCATATCGCTACGCTCTTCGAAATAAGCCTTGATATTGGTAGTCCTCTCAATACGCCCCTGCTGACATTTTCAGCTTCGTCAACAACTGGACGGATTACGGCGGAATGGCTGCCTATATGAACTACTACGGCGGCTCCGAAAACCCGGAGTGGTATAACAACACCCAGATTCAGACGCAGTACAAGAAGTACATCATGACGGTCGTGTCCCGCTACAGCAATTCCAGTGCTGTATTTGCCTGGGAGTTGGCAAACGAGCCGCGCTGCAACGGCTGCGAGACGGTCAGTTACGTTGCGAGAAGGTCATGATTTGCCCTCGTTGCTGATTTCTCTTAGTCCGTGATTTACGACTGGGCTTCTTCGACCAGCAAGTACATCAAGCAGCTCGATCCCAATCACATGGTCACTCTTGGAGACGAGGGGTTCGGTCTCAGCGGCGGCGACGGCAGCTACCCATACACCTATGGTGAGGGTGTCGACTTCGAGGAGAACCTCAAAATCGAGACCTTGGACTTTGGCACTTTGCATCTCTATCCCTCATCATGTGCGTTATATACAAGACCGATTTGCGCCAACAGCCGCTGACAAAAATCCAGGGGGTGAATCCAACGAGCCCTTCGGTTCGGAATGGATCGAGACACATGGCAAGGCTTGCGCTGCCGCCAACAAACCATGTCTCCTCGAGGAGTATGGCGTCGATTCGAACAAGTGTAGCGTGGAGGGCAAGTGGCAGAATGTTGCCTTGAATACGACCGGAATCGCTGCCGACCTTTTCTGGGATTTTGGCACCACCTTGAGCACCGGCCAGACTTCTGATGATGGAAACACAATTTTCTACAACTCTACTGACTGGACTTGCTTGGTCGAGCAGCACCAGACCAACATTGGTTAGAAAACCAATAGACACTCGTCTTCACAGAGCTAGTGATTTCTGTCTTCAATGAAAAGTGCACCAAATACGTCAGTACAACCAAGATTTTGCATCATTGGATAGCCTCCAAGTTCAGTGTTCCTGCATCTGCTGTCGGTCAATGATTCGTGGAAAAACTCCACAAACTCTACGAAACAGCCATATTATAACTTGTGGTCTTGCAGTTGAGGCGAGCGGGCTGTTAACGCGCGACAAACCAGCTCTCATGACCTCGACGGCCTAACGCCCACGGCAAGTCTTCTCTATTACTCCGTATCATTTGGTACGCTCTAGATTCCTCAACAGCTAACTTCGGATCACGCACAGGCCGTGGAACCACTGCCAAGGCGTTTCACCTATAGTAACTTCATGCAACCACTGCGATGCGGTCCTTCCTAAGCGCTCCGCGACCTCGCTTAAGCTCCTACCAAGGACGAATCTGTTTGATGCTCCGTCGGCTATGCCAGAAAGAAAGTGCACCAATAAGCTTCAAAACAAGATAGTCTTGTCCTTGTCCTGTCGAGGCCACAAGGCTACGGGAAGGACTGCACAACCGGCAGTGAGGCCCGGCTTCGATGCCATCAATGGCGAGCAGCGGGTGAGCTCCACCAGCAGCAATGACCACGAGCCTAGCGGTCGAAGAGGGCATCGTCCTCGTCCGATTCATGATACAAATTAAAAGTGTGTAATGAGAGCTGGACCTCCTAGCCTCATCGCTTTCCTTCTTTCCAATTTTTAAATTGTCACCGGTCAACGCAGGTTCGCAGTAGTCCTTTACAATACGCTGTTTCTGTTTCTTTACTTCTGCAGCGCAGCAAAATGAAGTCGGCTCTTTTCGCATACCTCGCGACGGCCTCGCTAGTCTCGGCCCACGCGACGTGGCAGGACCTCTGGGTCAACTCCTGTTGAGCAGAGGGAGTGGTGAATCTTGTATTCAGACTAACGAGCTCAACAACGAGCTCAGCAGCCGGCTATATAGGTCGCTACTGGCGTCCTCTGACGTTTGTAGTGACGTCTAGAGTGACGCTCTACTGACAACAAGGAAAGTGGCAAATGAGTGACGGCTGAAGTGACGTCTGGGATGACCCTCTACTGATAATAAGGAAAGTGGCAAATGAGTGGAGACATACTCAGCAAGAGAATGACGACAGGAGTGACGACAGGCTCCAACAACTCCGAAAACAAAGTTGAGTCTTGTGTGCGCTTGCCTGTCAGCAACAGCCCGGTCCAGGATGTCACGAGCAACGACATGAGGTGCAATGCTGGGACGAGTGCTGTGCCAAAGACCTGCTCCGTCCCCGGTATGTGATAATCGATCGCCGCCTGTATATTCAGGTTGCTCCCCTACTTGCAATTGAGATTAATGCTTCGTAGCTGGAGATACTGTGACCGTGGAAATGTATCAACAAGACGGCGATCGCAGTTGTTCTAGCGACACCATTGGTAGTAATCACTACGGTCTGGTCTTGGTAAGTGATGGCTCACGGCTGACGAAACTCACTTACGATGAACAGACTTACATGTCCAAGGTCGACGATGCCAAGACTGCTGACGGCACCGGCGATTGGTTCAAGGTCGTGCAAGACACTTATAACGGCACGACCGAAGGATAGGGTATAGAGATTCTGAATGCCAACTGCGGCAAGAGGACGTTCGCAACTATTTGGTCCGCTCCGAAGCCATTGCCCTACACTCTGCCGGTTCCGAAAGCGGTAAGTTACATTACCCCTGACAACCCCCTCTATCCGGCCCTTGCATCGAGGTTTGGTTCACCAAGAGTCGTGGTGTACACGGTTCTGCCCCCTGTATCCATCATCCATGGGTGTCTGAGTGCTCCTCAGGATTTGTGCTGCGAGTACTTGAAAGATTCCCATTCCTATGTCTTGGACAGCAGAGTAACCCCTCATCACCGCACTACATGGCGACGAATGTCGTGGCAACAAGTGTTTATGCGGAGCACGAGGAGCTTTCGACAAGCAAGAAGAGTGCGAACAGGAAAATGTTTAACCACCCTAGGTCTGTATGGGAAACAAGCATCAAGCCTTATGGAATAGGGTGTAGCTATCTCCCTTGATAGCAAGGGCACTTCAACACTCGGGCGATTTGGCACACCCTTCCGAACCAAGCCTTGCACCGTAGCCCTTCTTGGTTTCCCTTTGTTTCGAGAATCATTGTACTGACACGAACATTTTTTAGCGCACAATTTTACATGAGCTGCTATCAACTAAAGGTTAGCAGCGGTGGACCTGCTAATCCCAGTGGTGTCAAGTTTCCAGGTGCCTACAAAGCCTCCGACCCTGGCATCCTCATCAACATCTACTCGACGCCGTTGACGTACACTGCTCCCGGTCCAGCCGTCTGGAGCGGTGCCGCTGATAGCAATTCTGCCGCGCCTGCCACCTCGGCTGTCGTCAGCGCCGCTGCAACTACTGCCGCCGCGTCTTCCGCCTCTGCCACTGCCGTGGCTGCATCGTCACTGCGACGCAAGCGACTGCCCAGGCGTTTGCGGCTGCCCAGGCCAGCTCCACTCCCGATTCCAAGGCTTGCCGCCGTCGCCGCCGCCGCGACGTCCAGTAAAGATTGTGGGGGTCATTGGTCTGGGGAGTAAACTTTGCGAGAATTCGGCTATTTGGTTTCTTTCTGTTCCAAACTCAGTGTACCATCATATGCTGGATGGAGCATAAATTCTCCTATTTGCGTTCTCGCCATCGTTCGTTCAAGGACAATCAAGGCACCAAAGTGGCCAATTAAGCCTCCGATTGATCTTATTTTGCTCATAGATTGGAAATGCAGAGCAGAGTTGGCGCGTGGTCGCCTTGCAACGCAGTCCGTGAACAACATTCCCCCAAGATGTAGGAGTGCAGGGTTCTTCGATGACGATAACCGTCGGTTTCTTTCTGCTGATGTTGTTTTTAGGAACTAGGAGAGCAGAGTTTACGCTAGCGGGCGGTCACTACCGACCAATAACACTTGGGTTTGACCGGAGCATATGCTCACCCACTCTTCCAGGCCACGCGGACTTCCCTCTTCTTATACGTGTGCATCGACAAACGTCCAATGGTTCGCTGATGACGTATCTTACCACATGGAACATATGCGTCGGCTTTGAGGCCGTGATTCCAGCAAGAGAGATGACCCGCCTCGAGTATGCGAGTCCTGAGAAAAAAGACTGAGGTCAGCAACAGCGTAAGAGAGGCGGCGGAAAATTAATGGCCTTACCAATATGCTTTCTGTCCTGAAGTTTGGTAGTGGGACTCTACAGCCGGGACGTGGTGGGCTATTGGCTCGATGACTCGCAGCCACTGCAAATGCGAAGATTCCGAGTCAGCCGGTGCCTGTTCATCCGCTAGAATCCGATAACGCCCCGGGGCTTGGGAGAATCCGGTTCTTGAAACACTTTGGAGGGGGTGCTGACAGCGATCGTTATGCGTACTCGGTAGGTACGCCATTGTATTGCAGAATCGCGATGCTTACTATCATGACAGAGGGCTGCTATCTATGTATATCGCAGTGCCGGCGATGGCCATGCTACTTTGCTGGATATTTCTTTAGGTAATTCTTCAGACGAGCGGGAAGAAGTGATACATCTCCACATTCCAGGGCTCAATTGCCATCGCGAGGCGCCAGCGACTCCTCAAACGCCCACCAAGCACGAGGCAAGTCGACAACAGCATTCACTTCTCAAAGAAGAATTACATAGAAGCTGCAGCCACGCAGCCCTATTGCGCATCACTGCAACCACAACCTTCGATGCTGAAGAGAAATTCATCAGCATGCTTATCCGTCTTTCCATATGATACCTAGTTGAACGTGGAATAAGGGCAGCGCAATTGATACGAGAAGGGAACGCGGCCGCTGACCTTCCACGTTGCGTTAGTTTACGTCGCATGCCACAATCCCAGCCAGTGCAACAGGCCCAATGCCTGTTTGGCTCGTCCCGCACCGCCGCTGCCGGCTCTTACCAGCCAGACACCAGCCCTGGTCTTTTTGCTATTAGTAGCTTTCGTGTGCCCAGTGCCTTCGATTCCTTGCGTCTAATGCTTTGGGATTTCACTATCAATTTCTGGATGCGACGGCGTCACAATCGTCGAGCGCAACCATGAGCAGCGACAGCAGCAACGACTACTCCTCGGCCAACGCGACCACGACCAATTCCCACTATGATCCGACTCGCCCTGTTACGATGTGGCGGAACCGCCTGGAGCTGGGGGTAGTCTGTTCATGCAATGCATTGAGTTGTATGGAAGCCTGTCGCCGAAAAATCCATAAAGAGAGAAGGTGGTCTGACAGTTGACTCCAGGCTTGATAATGGCCGCCCGTCTATACACTCAACACCGAAGATTCGGGAGATTCCGAAAGGCGGAGTTGTGGACATTGGCTGCAACTGTGGGTGGACTCGAAATCATTTGCGTGGTCGGGTGCTGAGAAAATCGCAGGCTCTATTGATCTTCCCTCTTTGGACAAGTCAGATCATGACGAATCACTTTGGGGGTGGAAAACACATATGGAGCATTCCTCCAGAACATACGGTCCCTTACTGGAAGGTAAACGGCCGACTGGACGCCGTCTTTGAACGTCTTCATGACTTACTGGTCTGTAGTGGGAAGCTGGTTGGACCGGTTACTACATCGTACTTTCGATGGTCAAAGTTTCGATGTGTTACGGTTACCTGGAGATGTGTACTGGCACCCCCTATATCCCCCTCCTTCCGATCTGGATGCGGAAGCCACTAACGGAGAACGATGACAGTGCCGGATCCGTTCAGGGGTTTTCGGATAGCCACGCACGTGCTATCCGGAATCATAATAACGTTGGGCCTTGCCGAAAGCGCTGTCTGGGTCTTTCAGTGCAAGCCGTTCATGTCGAACTTCGATTATGATGTTGAGCCCGTTCAGTGCGCCGACATCGACGCCGCGAGATACAGTAAGAGCAGATGGCTGAGTCCTCGAGAAAATGGCTGAGAATTGCGATACAGGTTGGGCTGGATTGAGCATCGTGATCGACATGGTGCTCATTTACATCCCGATTTCCATCTTGCGACGCACTCGATTGAAGCATTACGAGAGAAGAGTCCTGTATATGGTGTTTTGCGCGTCGCTTGCGGGGACCGTGATGACGTACGTACTCACCGTCCATGCACGGGCGAATCTAACGGATTTGCAGAGGAGCTGGAGTTTTTGGAATTTGGACGAACCGCTCCCAGGAGAATAGAGACGTTGCTTGGGCCGAAGTCGTCTTCGTCATGTTCAACTCGATCGAAATCCTCATGTACACTATCGGTGGGTCCATTGTCGTTCTTTCCCGCTACTTCATTGCACAAGCAGCCAAACGCGCCGGGACAAACGAGGACGACTTCACTCCTTCTGGTTCGTGGACCCTCTTCGATCAAATTTCTCCCAACTTGAGGAGCAAGAAGGACACCACCACCTCGACCGTAACTATGAAAGACGACCAGCAGCTGTATGATACCTACAGTATCAATCCTGCTTCGGCCCTTTCCCCTCGTCTGGACCTCTCATCTGATGGCTTCAATCCACTGCAACCGCTTCCCCCGCCGGACAACGATGACATGGCGTGCATGCGCGACCCAAAGAGCAGTCGGTGGAACACGTGGGAAAGGCGAACCGAGACCAGACATCGCCCCAACAGTCCTGCGTCGAAGTACTTGAAAAATCTGGGAATTTTGCCAGACACAAACACTCCGCCGCATACACCGCGCATACCACTCCCGTCTTGGGCACTCGCCGAACCGAATGGCTCGCTCATGCCACGGGCATCGCGGCCTCGAAGCCAGCGGACTCAATCCTCCGGTGCCGTCAGCTTGGATGACATGGAAATGAGCGAGTTGGACAGTCGAGAACTGCACAACATTACACCTCCAAGTCCACTGCATCCACCTGGGTTTCTCCAACCGGATTTCAGAGAAAGAGGGAGCAGCGACGGTGCTAGCATTGGACGTGCTCTCTAAAAACAATAGGTGGACGCCAAGTTCGAGTGCTGAGTAGATGGGCAGTGGATTATGGGAAACAAAGTCTTGTCAAGAGTGTGGATAAGAAATGCGCAAGCTGTTCAAGCTGGAACAATTAGGCTTGCTTGAAGTCCTTCCAGAGATCGTTGGGAGCAATCAGGCCCCCTCGACACGACAGACGGGGGACAGTCTTGGTTTTGCATGCCCCCAAACGTGCTTCCAAGCGTCGCTCTGTTGTTCCGGACTATTCGCTGATGGTTTCGAAGCCTACCAGCAACGTGGCGTTGCGGTTGTTTGATCACGGGCGTCGTGGTAGACGCTCTGCGCATCAAAGCTACTGATGGGCGATACTTCTTTCAAAAGGTACGAAGAGGCTGGATTCTCGTCATTGTCTGATGGTAATGTGTAGATGTTGGAGGGCTTGAGCTTGCGGAGGGAATCCAGGCATTCGGTCTTTGTTTGAAAATCCGTCCAAAGCAAGATGAGCGTCGCCGAAAACCTTTGCAAACTTATCGGTTCGAGCATGATGAATGCTGTGTGGAGAGGTCACTAAAAGGTACGAAGGTCGTGGAGAAGGTGTCTCCTATGATGGATTGTAATTGGCTATTCGCTTTTGGGCTTCTCTTTGGGCATAGTTCTTCCACGATATACCCCGTTGATTCTGTATCTTACTGGCAGAACGTCAAAATGCTTTAGGCTAAGCATTGAGAACTAATTGTCAGCGTGAATGCGCTCCTCCCCGCATTCGAGCGGCGAAGCGGTGCCCCGTGATCTTGATTGCTTAATTTTGCCATGTGAAACACTTGTTGTCGTGCTCTGAAAGTTACCGGAATTGTTGGAAAAGCGGGCGTGGTCGTGAAGTCATGATTCAGGTTTGAGAACGAAAAGGCCAAGAGCGACTTAGAAAGACCAATTGTTGACCATGTCATGCAAGATGCTCCTATCGAGCTGCAGAGACCTAGCCTACAGATACGCCACGAGGCTCTCGAACCAACCAGCAGGCTTGAATGACGAGAACAGGCGGTACGATCCGAAGTGCGTTTGCAAGGACCCTCAACTGGCAACAGTGGATCTTGGACATCCAGAAACATGGCTCAAAGCAATACCAACAAAGGCATTAAGGAGCGGGGAGCATTCAAAGCTTTGAAGAAGAGATTGATAGGAAGTGTTCAACTTTTGGAGTCAAGGAAATGAGCAGTCGTGGTTGTTCAAAAGGATACGGACTGGAACCATTCCAACCCCGGACGCACACATATGAGGTCATATGTGTGTGCTGTGTCATTTCAACTGAAGCTCCCATCTGGTGAGTTCGAAGCCTGACCTGTTCTGGTGATAGCTGGTGTGGTGGATGGACTGCGCAAGCGTGCAAGCGTTGGAGGTTGGCAGGCGCAGCGCTGCGCTAACCCTGTGCTGCAGGAGGGCGGCGCTAGCTAAGCGAGCCGCCGCCGACTTGCCAAATCTCCCTTCGTCAGTTTCGGTCAACCACCTCCGCCAAACCTTGCCCATCAACCAGGACGAGCCATGATCCGCCTCTTTCTCATCCGCCACGGCGAAACTGTTGACAACGTGGCCCAACTATAGTCAGTTCCCTCTCTACCCTCCCTGCTCTACAAGTACGCTAACCCGCATAGCGCCGGCAGGCGGGACTCGGAATTGACCAACCATGGCTTTCACCAGGGCACGCTGCTTGGCCAGTGGATGGCCAAGAGCAACGTCCAATTCACTCACATCTTCTCGTCCACGTTGAAGCGCGCCCAGAAGACTGCTCAGCTTATCGCCGACGCCCAGAAAACAATAGAGGGGGACAAGATTGAAGTGACATGTTTGAGTCTGCTCCAAGAACAAGATTATGGCTCTTACGAAGGGCAGCCCTACTCTGCACGGTCGTTGGAACGTAAGCCGGGTCACGAATCGCACCAAATACCTGGTTCGGACGACTCGAGCTTTGTGGACGTGGAATCAAAGGAATCTATGGCCAAACGGATCGATGAATTTATCGACGACTACTTGGTCAGCCTATGTGTATCCGCCGAGGCTGGCGACGAGCCAGTTGTCGCTGTTGTTGCACACGGCATCATTCTGTCTGTCATGTGGAAACGGCTCCTGCCGCGGCTCGACAAAAACAGCGTGAGCCTTGCACCTGATCTACAGGGTCTAAAAACACCTGTAAGCCTCGAGCACCTTGGCGCGTTTTCTAACACAGGATACCTGGAGCTGGTTCTGAGCAAGCCCAAGTCTGCTCAATGCTCCGACGCCCCAAAGGATGCCGAGGCTACCGAGAAGAGAAGTGCCACTGGCTTGCCGACAATGAGGCCAATCTTTTCCCAAAGAGATGACGAGGCGGAAGCAGGAGAGCCTCGCAACTCAGATTCCTCGCGTAATAGCAAGCACGCGACGCCGCCAAAAGCGAGAGGCACTGTGTCAGCCTCGCTCCTGGCCTTGCACGGTTGGACCACAATTATCAAAGCCATCAACTGCAAGGCTCACCTACAAGGGCTGAAGCGAACTGGCCGTGGAGTTGGCAGTTCCACACACGATGACACTCAAAAGACCATGGATTCTTTCTTCAAGCGCCAAAAACGTGAATGATTGATCCTTCCCGCTAACCACCCAACCAGGTAGGATTCGTGCGACCCGACGTAATTACTTATGTGAAGTAAGTGTGCCTGCATTTCCTTAAGTTTTCACCCTTCATGATGAGATACCGATAATTCACAGACCTGTTCTGAAAATTCTTTGTGGACACATTATTGATCCAACTGCTGTCTGACCCTTCAATCCTGCCCTTGACTTCAAACATATCTGCAAGCCTGCGAGAAGCTGACTAGAAATCAGGTCCTCAGATCTCTGTGAATATGATGAGGCGAATCCAGCTTCGTGCCTTCGTTGTCAGCCTCCAAGACACACGCAAGCCGGGATGTAGATGCAACATAACGCCGGCTCCCAGCTGCCTAGCTCATTTGTTGCTATGCTGGGACTCGGAGGGTTCCGCCACAACAAGCCGCCTATTTTAAAACTGCCCCGTGGCTGGCCATTGACAGTCAAAACCTTAGCTGGAGGTGCAACGACGTTGGCGGCTCGGTACGGGACGGATGCAGGGATCCCGCCAACCACGCAGCGCTCCCGGTCTGCGTGTCGCACTGACCAGCGAGGTCAGAGAGTGATGAGTATGAATAGTTGTAGCATGGTTTTTAGTCCGAAATACATATGGATTCGCCATCATCTTTTCGACTTTTCCACGGTTGACCTCTCTCGCGAGTCGAGCTTAGTGTTGTAAATAGATGATCACCTCCATGGCCGTTGCCGTCCCGCCCAGCCTCTTGATAACTGCATCCTCCAGCCTCTCCGATCGCCACCATTTTTCCTGCAGCAGCAAAAAATATGACACGCACCAGCTCTGCCCTCTACACATTTCACACTCCGTAAGTGTACCTGGTTCCCTTGAACAAAAAGTACGCTCCTCTCGCGCGTTTCCTTCGTTGCCATTTTTCCATCAAAAAAACCTCAATCATCGCATCTCGGCTCGGTTTTATCATCGAGCGCCAACAGTAATAGGTAATCACCAGGGATGATGTTGGACGTCTAATCTTCTCTCACCCCACTGTAAAAATCGACGAATTTCGCAGTACGTGACAAGATTGTGAAAAATCTCAAGAGATGCACCCAAGCAGACACGGGTTGCAGCCAGCTCGCAAGCAAGATGGCGGCTTACAATTGATAGTCCGCTCTTGATCAATGTACCACCCGCAGTAGCTCCGGCAGAAATCAACAAAAAAATACTTCCAGAAATTCTATTCAGCACAGTACCACCTGTTCCAGGCAATAGCTATAAAATTGACGAGCCCCCTCCAGGTAATTTGCTGAAACCAGGTGCATTTGGTGCCGTCTTTGACATTTTCACAGGCGACGAAGCGAAATCGAGAGGACCCGCTGTGAACGCAGCGACACCACCTTTATCTAGAGAAAAAGGTCGGCTAAGTCCAGAAACGACGCCGCTGGTCATGGCAACACCGGAACCCCTGAGCGCTTTGTCTGTCTTGCTTTCGGCGCTTGGTGCCGTCACCGTCAGCTACCAGTCGTATTACGTACCCAGCCCGACTCCTCAGATCAGTAGCCCAGCAACCGCAACGACCACAGGTGTGGTATCAGAGTGTCCCACGCCTAGCATCCAGTCCGTCGTCAACAGCATCATCTCCAGTGCCCTGGGCTCCGCCACTGGTCAAGCTCCTATACCCTCTGCGTCGATTGCCGTGAATACAGCGAGCGTTCCCACCCTCATTGTCGTGCCTCCGCAATCAACAAGTCCGCCGGCGCCTTCGGTGGTATCCCCGCCGCTGTCGACAAGCGTTTCAGAGACCACCATCTCGCCGCCACTGACAACCCCAGTTTTTCCTACTCCCCCGGAGAGTCCCACAACTGTTATCCCGTCGTCTTCGCAGAGCATTCCGGTGCCGCCACCAACGACTCCGCTCGTATCCAGCACGTCACTTCTCACTCGGCCGCCAATCCCATCTTCGACGTCGCCAACTCCAACCCCCTCGCCCACGAAAAGCAACAGCAGCAGCAGCAGCAGCAGCAGCAGCAGCAGCAGTAGTAGTAGCAGGTTGACAACCTCAACTCCGACTTCGACAACCTTTTCGTCCTTTACCACCTCCATATCTTCCACCTCGTCATCATCAACAGAAACGACCGCCGAACGCCCAACCGAAACCCGCGTGCCTCCCGCCCCGGTAGCTGGCGCCGCGCGGCTCGTATTCTCCTCGCTGCCGCTTCTGCTTTGCGTCGTTACGGCCGCCACGGCCGTTGTTGCGGGTGTGTGACGAGATGAGTTGGAGAGTGCCATCTGTCTACGGATTGCTCTGGATTGTTTTCCCTTCCGTGACCTATCATATGGAGACGTCGGGCGACAAGGCCCAGCATGCGGTGCGTCTTGACGGAAAAGGACGGTGGCGGCGGCGGCGGCGGCTATCTTGTTCGAGGCATACGACCCATAGAGCTGTTTTAATCTGTCATTTAGACGGTTGACTGGGTGGGCTGGCATCTTGCGCTTCACGGGAAGACGCTTTTGCACTAATGGGGTATCGATGACATTGCGACCGGACGGGCTTGACGCTGGCTATGACGCCAGCCAGAGGGCTATTGCAGCCACGTGGACTGCAGTTCTTGGAAACATGGCTGCGGCGGTCTAATTGGAGGGATTAATTGGCTTGGACGAGGCGGCTCTCTGGATATACCCATATACGTTCCCTTTCCAGTTCACTCCTTTTCGGGGGGGGGGGGGGGGGGGGGGTTTTATTTTAATTGGGAAACGGGGGTGGTGCCCGTTTTCCGGGG
>JAIFKG010001202.1:0-14938 GCA_020351975.1 Phyllosticta ampelicida | reverse complement strand
ACAATACGCACGGTCTCGCACACAAGTCCATAGAGTGGCCTTTTCTTAGTTCTAGCTTAGTCTACTCATGTTAAGAATCGGTCGTTGCCAAGTCACAACAGATGGCGAGACGGTCCAACCAGACCGACCATGTTACTGCGCATTTTACACAACCCTCAGCGACGACTCGGAGCACCCTCAACACGCCAGGTTTTGGCTTTTTCAAGACTGCGGCTGTACAGAAATTACCGCGTAACCATGCCCGAGCAGGTATCCCGAGAACCTTTAGTATGGATCGACTGCGAGGTACGCCCCCGACTGCTTCCTCAGGCTCGCCGAAGCTCACCAAAACCATAGATGACGGGTCTCGACTATGACAATGACACAATCATGTCAATCGCCTGCTTTGTCACTGACTACGATCTCAATCTGCTCGACGATAAGGGCTTCGAGGCCATCATTCATCACGAGAAGGAGAGCCTCGACAAAATGGACGCATGGTGCACCAAGACCCATGAAAAATCCGGTCTCACTGCTGCTACAATAGCTTCTACCACTACCGCCGAAGACGCCGCTCTAGGGCTGCTGGCATATATCAAGCAATTTGCACCGACGCCGAAGAAGGCTTTGTTGGCGGGAAACACGGTACACGCCGACAGGGCATTTCTGAGAAAGGAGCCGTACAAAAAGGTTACCAAGCACCTGCACCATAGGATCCTTGATGTCAGCGCTCTCAAGGAGGCTGCGAGGAGATGGGCTCCCGTGGATGTCATTAAGGCGTCTCCCCAGAAGCGTGCTCTGCATGAGGCGCGGACAGACATTCTTGAGAGCATCGCAGAGGCCAAGTACTACCGCAACGTCTTTTTTAGGCCCGCCAAAGTCCTCGATAACAATCAAGAACCTTAATCATTCAGCTGTGCAACTATGAATGCTTGAAAGCTTTGTCCAATACTTTCCCGTTTGGACACTCGGTCACCGCTTTAGCTTACTGCTAGCGCCGTCTCCACCGTGAGAGTACCATTCAGCCAGCGTGCTTACTTGGCTCCAGTCGGACAGTCAGATATTCCGCCTGAGTATTAATGGTATCACCCTCTTTCCTGCATCCACTTCATCAACCCTTTTAAAGGCTCATGCCCCGAAGAACCCCCTAAGCTTCTCACAGGCTGGCACATGCACAAAAGAACTAGGTTGGCATTCGACTCAGCATTTGCAAGAAGCCTACAACTTATGTTGAGGAAGTCCAGACCCTGTAGTCCCCCGGAAATCTTGTTTAAAAATGGTGATGAACTTAAGCGCTTTGGTCGTGCTTGCGGCGCGAAAAGTCGAATACGCATCCAAGATGTCCGCGAAAGAGAAACATATATACCGCATGAGCCGCGACAGCAAGAAGTTTCTGGCTTGATTGAGAAACTTACTACCAGCCTCGCGCCTAGATGACCGGTGAAATTGGCGGTCCTGGTGGAAGCGGCGCTCACGGATGCCTCCCGTTCCCGAGTCACCGGTTGCGTTTGTATCGTGACGTCAACAGAGACGGCGTACCTCATTGTCTGCTGTGCATCAGTATACAGCAGTTTCGCATCGCTGAGACAGATGATCCGCCATGTATTGCGCCCCGCTGACAACGGAATTTAGCATGGGCGCACGCACTGGTGGACATCATTATTGGACTTGCTGCAAACGCGATGTGGAGGTATGACCAAGGTACAGCTCTAGCCGTTGTTGAGGCGGGGTTGTGGAGAGCTGTTGCAGGACCATATGGACGCAGGGTAGTCGAGGTACATAAGCACCGAGTGGACCTTGTAGGAAGTGGATTTGCATTACATCGTCAAGTACGCGGCAGAGCCTTTTCATGATATTTGCGCTGGTTCTTGGTGCAGCTGTGTGGGCTGGAAGGAGTTTAATTGCGGAGTCCGAAGAAAAAGGGAGATGTTGCAATCCTCCAACAAGGCAACCCCTTCTCCAATGGCGATGATTTCGTTAATAACAGAATTTGTACGATTTTATTATTTGGGTACTCAAGTACACCAAATCATGAGTTCCTCCCATTCCACTGGTCCCTACCGCTCAACTCCTATCCGATAGGAAACGTCTATTTACCGGAAACGAAAAGATCCGCGGGGCTAGAAAGAAATATCGACTGATGAGATCAAGCGTGGGGTGTAGAACAACAACAGAACTCGCAGGTCCCAAACCAGAGCGACCAAGGAAGAAGATTGCGTCTGGTCCATGATGCCCGAACAGCGCGGATAATAAATGCTTATGAGCTCTAAGCGAACGCGCCAAACAAAGACTGTACACTATGTGCAGATGACAATGAAATGCTTAAACTCATGCTTCTTCCAAAGTGTGGAAGGGTTTTTCCTTGTCCGATGAAGACTACTCGAAGTGGACGATGGAACTCAGGTCATGTAGTACTTGGGGCCCTCGCCGCCCATGGGGCAAGTCCAGTTGACGTCCTGGCTTGGGTCCTTAATGTCGCAAGTCTTGCAGTGAACGCAGCTGCATCACGTTAGCATCGCACAGAACATTTCCGGGGGCTCGGCTTACTTTTGGGCATTGATTTGGAACCTGACGCCCAATTTCTTGCTGTCATCTTCAACATATTCATACACACCGGCAGGGCAGAACCTGTTCTCAATACCCTTGTACTTGGGCCATTCCTTCTGCGCATGCGCATCCCAGTCCTTGACCTGCAAGTGAACCGGCTGGTCCTCCTCGTGGTTGGTGCCGGACCGGCTCACGCTGGTTAAAATATCAAAAGTTATTTTTCCGTCGGGCTTGGGGTACTCAATCTTCTTGCACTCGTCGGCGGTCTTGGTAGCCGCATGGTCCGGCTTTCCGTGCGCAAATGTCCACGGCTCCTTACCGCGCAGCACAAAGGCTGCCAGACCAGAGTACATGACACCGCCGTAGAGGCCAAGAGGAGTGTGGAAGGACGGCCGCATATTGCGAACTTCTTTCAGTTCGCTCCAAATTGTCGAATCACGCAGTTTGTCTTCGTAGTTGTAGAGGAATATCGATCCCGCGTCAGGATTTGTGCTGAGGGCGTCGTATGTGGCTTCGGCGGCAAGCATTCCCGACTTCATGGCCGTGTGAGTGCCTTTTATCTTGGGGAGATTCAGGAATCCGGCAGTGTCTCCGATGAGGGCGCCACCAGGGAAAGCGCACTTGGGAATCGATTGAAATCCTCCTTCGTTCAAGGTACGAGCAGCATAAGAAATACACTTGCCGCCCTCGAGGTATTGCCGGTAGAACGGATGCGCCTTCATCTTTTGGAACTCGCCGTAAGGGGATAGCCATGGGTTTGGGTAGTCCAGGCCGACTACGAGACCGATGCTGACCATGTTGTCTCCGAAATGGTACATCCATCCACCACCGTACGTGTCGTATGGCAAGGGGTAGCCGAGGGAGTGCGCGACCAAGCCCTTTTGGAATTTTTCCGGTGGAATTTCCCATACTTCCTTGATACCGAGACCGTACGTCTGATGCTGCGAATCTCGCCTTAGGTCAAACTTCTTGATGATCTGCTTTGTCAAGCTACCATGGCAGCCTTCACCCAAAAGCGTACATCGTGCATGGAATTCCATTCCGCGCTCGAACGAGTCCTTGGGTTTGCCGTCCCTCCCGACGCCCTGGTCATTGGTTGCCACACCCTTCACCGATCCATCAGCGTTGTAGAGTACCTCGGATGCAGAAAATCCGGGGTAAATCTCGACGCCAACCTCTTCGGCGCGCTCTCCTAGCCATTTGACAAGCTGGTTCAAGCTAATTATGTAGTTTCCGTGGTTTTTCATCTGAGGAGGCACCGGAAGCCACATCTGGTACTTTTCCGTCAGAAAGCGCATCTTTTCTTCCTTGGCAGGCGTAGCATGTTCGAAGCGGTTCGGGTTGTCCTCTGAGAGCCAATCCGGCAGCAATTCGTCGAGAGCAGTCGGTTGCAAGACATTTCCAGACACCATGTGGTCTCCGATCTCGCCAGCCTTTTCGAGCAAAAGCACTCGGAAATCCTCGTTGCCAGACTCGTTGGCCAATTGCTTCAGTCGAATGGCGGCGCAAAGTCCGGCGGGACCGCCGCCGACGATGCAGACATCGACCTGGTCGCTTTCGCGGTCAATGGTGCTCGGGTCGAAGTCGTCGTCAACGTCGGGGAGTCTGGCGCGGACGGTGCTCGAGAAGGCTCGCCGCTGGCCAGCGATGCGGAGGGCGGGCCTGTAGCTCTGAGAGAGACATCTTGCGGCCGAGCAAGTCGCGGCTGGTGATTTTTTTGCGGCCGATCTCGTCGCTAGCCGGAGAGCAAATGACGAGTCTGGAGCGAGGGAGCGGCGCAGCAGCGACGAAGATGCTATCCTGGATGCCATGGAGAGAAGTGCTGGAGAGCGCGAGGCAAAAGCATCAGCATCCGAGGATACGGAGCAGTAGGAATTGAAATGGACAAATGCGCTATGACGCTTTCTGCGGACGCGGCCGAGGTTCGCTGAAAACAGTTGCAGGCATAGCCGTGCGCACCCCCAGGCTCGTGAAGACGCCCAGCCATACACGTCGAAGAGGATTGTCAGCGCTACAACCCTCTTTCAACATCACCTCTTTCGTGCTCCAACTGCCAACACGACACAAACCCGACGTCGGCACAGGGCCTGTTCAAGTTGCTGTCGATACTGCGCCGATGCCATCCCACAGGCCGTGATGCCGTCGCGCAAACATCCAGACCACTGACAGGAAACTAGCAGTCGTCGAATGCTGAACATAGCGTTTCAATTCATGCACCAGCTGACCGTGAAGGCCGTTTCTGATCCTTTGAGTCGCCGCCGTTTGCTCTTCGACTTTGGCGCGCGTAGTGACGTGAGCGACTGCTCGACACCTCCCCATCGACCACCAGCTTGCCCGAAGGGGAATGACGGTAGACTAGTCAGGGACCTACTATCCGAATGCAAGAGCTTGGAATGAAGATTGGCCCAGACAGGAAGCTTCGCCTACAGCAAAGGGAGACGATTTCTAGATTCATAGTCCGCCCAGAGTACTTTCCGTCTCTTCATGATGCCACACTTCCCCCATCCCCAGTACCCGCTTCCGCCATCGTGGAAATGCAGCGCAACGTGCTACGCGGAAGCCGGAAACATCCACTCTCATGGCTATTGCATGCGCCCTTTCCCTCAGTCTAGAACCGCCAGTACAGGGCCTTCATACACTCCCATCTTCTCTTGTGCCCGTCACCCACACAGTCCTCGCTCCAGTCACTCGTTTCATCATGTTGATACACGCCGTCGAGGCTTTGAAGGCCAAATGGGGAGCAAGGCAAAGCTCAAACAAGCAGCCCAGCACACCCTCTCGCGAGAGCAAGCTCCAGCAACTCAAAGCGTTTGCCTCTCGCACTAGCCCACGGAATCCATTCGGCCGTCGCGGCCAGCCCTATCGTCGAGCCACCAAAAGGCATTCGAACGCGGAGTCGTCTCCGTCTCCAATTCCTGACCGCTCCCGGCTCAGCTTCAACGACTTTTCTGCTGCAACATCAGGAGACTATTGGCCCGACCTCAAATGGTCTGAGCACCCCGTCACCGGAGGCCTCCCCCGTAGCCAAACCACGAGCGACATTACGCTTCTGGCAACTCGTACCACAGACTGGCGAGAAAGCCCTCCACCTAACCACAAGCCCGTGCGATATCACCGTCGAATCGGCTCCCTTGCCAACTTTCCTTACGCCAATGACTTTAGCACACAAAGCATGTCGCATCTGCCAATGGCTAGCGCTCCCATCACTCCCCCCACCGAATCGGCGTCTACATCTACACCACGATCAGAGATCAAACCCCTTTGGCTGTTGAACCACTCGCCTCCTCCACCTCGCCGTCTTGCCAAAAGCCCTATGCCTATGCGTTCATACACGCAGCCCAACCTTCTCAGCACGATTCAGGAAACACAAATGGCCAATCACTTTAGCATACCGCACCGCACCGTCTTCCGTGAGGAGTTTACTGCTTCTCCCTCACCTGCACGTCGTCTCAGGCACTATCAAATGTATCCACCGCCTCCACCAGCAGCGCCCCGTGCCTTGACGGCTCCAGCGGCAGTACCGACGCACCAGCGTCGCCGTCTGTCATCGCGTCGACGACCGCCTCACAGGCCAACGCCCATCTCTGAGCTTTTCCCAGACCACGATATCGCGGACCGTGGCGAAGGCAACAATCTGAACGACAGCGAGACCCTCGATGACGGTAACGTGGCTGCAGCTTCGGCCGTATTTACGCCGACGCCTCCAGCCGTCCCATGGCCCAGAAACAATGACTGCCGCCGCGATTCTGCTGCTATCGATCGCGATTATGACGATGCCACATGGCCGGATGCCGTGCACAAGTTTCGCGCGTCGACCAAGGCGTCCTTTAACACGTCTTCGTCGTCGTCGTCAGCTGATCGAGCCATCTCCAACACCCCAGCGAACCAAGACCGCCACGCCGGCCAACCGGCAAATCAGGAGTGCAAGCGTCCTCTCAGCGCCCCCCTGAGCGAATGCCAGGCGCTGTCCCCCTGTCCCAATGGAACCGCGAAGCAGAATCGCGTCTCAGACGACAGCAACGCCATCCAAACCGCCCGCACAGCCCGAGCAGCACCTCGCCCCAAATTGACCATCATCCCCGCGTCCACCGGCCCCGCGCAGCAGCCACTGCCGCCAAAGCAGCTCGCGCACGCCGCGTTCCATCTTCCGTCGCGCGCCCGTGTGTCTTGCGATGGAGTCAGGCCACCGTACAGCGGCGGCACCATGGGGAGCGACTACGTGGTTGCGGCTTCGGCATCGCCAGCGGCAGCTGTGCCGATCGGCGTTGCGATATGATGGCAAAGGGAACGATGGCTGGTTGGCGCGGCAGAGAGGGAGGGTTAGCGCTGCTGTGAAGGTGTTTTGTGCCCGTGTATGAGTGATGGGGTCGTTTTCTTGGCTTTTGGGAGGGATGGATGAAGAGGAGTATGCCTTTGCTCTGCACAGTTCTTCTTCTTTTCTCTTCTTTTTGAAGAAAGCGCGGGTCATGCTCACCAACACGATGGATGATTACGCGAGCGATCAGGAACTTGCACCCTGGTTTGAAGTACAAGCCTCCGTCGTGCCTAGACTTCAGGACATCATACCTGCGCTAGGCATGATGGGTGCAGTCACCGTGTCTCCTTGACTTTTCCTCGCCCCCCCCCCCCTCAGCTTGGGTTGGGAAAGGGGAAATCAGCACATTTACACTGATACATGCGTACGATGCATGGTGGCAGCAAGGCTAGATGAAGATGGCTCGGAATGGTGGCTTATCTGGCTGTATTGTACAGCGGGTACATGTAGCTCAATGCACAAACTGTTTAGCACTGCACACACGTGTCTTGGTCTTTCAGCCAAGTGAGTGGTTGAGTAGCAAGGCAGGTATTTGAGACTCTGGTGTCACTGCATAGGGAAATTGTGTGTCTACCACACTACTACCCGGTTACGTTTACATAGGTGACTGGCCCCTGCACGTAAGATGGGGTTGGAATCCAAGGTTCCTTGCCATGTTGTCTGATGGTAATTACCCTGGACGGCGGGCTACGTGGTCTACAAGTATGGTAGCCAGGTAGGCAAACTGTCTATCAGACAGATGCCCGAAAAGGTAGACTCCTATGAGCCCATTGATTTACCTCTTTGCATTCTCGCTCTTGACGGATGTGGGAACCTTTGTATCCACGTCAACATCAGCAGCAGTGTCACCGCTAGCCGAAACAATGCTTCTCGCCATAAGCGCTTCGACGACGTCGACGAATCTCCTGCTCTCTTCATTCCCAGGGCCCCCTGCCCCTGCCCCTGCCCCTGCGATGTCGTCGTCACGACCCATGGCGTCGTCGTCGTGCATCCGCCACACCACGACCTCATACTCGGCCGCATCGATACCAAACCTCCTCGCAACCGCCCTAGCGTTTTCCGTCCCCGGCCCGCCCACGCCATCGCCCCACCATCGCATCCCCATCTCACGCTTGTGCCAGTCGATCCACGTCGAAATTTTCGACTCGGCAGTCCCCACCGCGTTGCCCCGTGCATCCCTCCGCGGACACAGCACAATGGCCTCGGCCGCGCGCTCGCCTGGCACGACAGTGAGTTCGGCCGGCCACCGCGGCTGCTCGCCTTGCCGCGTGGCGAGGTGGATGTTTGGACGGATGGTGGCAACGACGGTGTGGGCGAGGTGGACGGCGAGCGCGTGGTCGAGGAAGTCGGTCAGGTCGGAGAGCATGTCGAAGGAGAGGGTTCGCGAGGGAGTTGGTGTGGGTGGTTGTTTATAGGTTTGTGGCTGTTGGTCGGCCAGATAGAGGAGGGTAGTCAGAGAGGGGGGTAGCGTGGCGGAGAAGTCAGTGCCTTGGGTCGGCAGGGCGACGAGCGTGCGGAGGGTGATGTTTATCTGATTTTGCTCCCCGTCGTCTCTTTGTGATGGAGAGGGTGACGGAGGAAGAATGGATGCGCTGGTGCTCAGGGGTTTTGAGAGCGCTGTGAGAAGGGCGTCGAGGACAGGGATGCTAGAGCCGGCAGAGGATATGGGAGTTGTAGTTAAGGAAGCGGATAGAGAGGCGTAAGCAGGGGTGAAATTTGTGTCAAAGGAGAGACCGGCACGGGACATGGTTTTGGCAAGGCTGCCCAGATACGCTCGAAGGGCGTTGGTAACCGTGTAGTGGTAGATGTAGTGGAGGAGGGTGCGGATGATCGGCGATGGTAAGTCCGCTCGTTTGCGGTCGGTCAGAGGAGGTGGAGGTTCGGAGCGGCGTTTGAGCCGCTGGCTGTGGATGTGCGAGAGAAGGAGGCGCAGCGCCAGGGCAATATCTTCAGCCAAGCCGTCTTGAGAGTGGTCGGGCGATGTATCATCCACGTCCTCCAAATCGACGAGGTCGATATGAATTTCTTTTGGGTGGCTATCACTGGCCGGTTCGGATTGAGGCGATTTGATAGGGATGATGATGACGCGATCTCGTAAGCGGACATTGTGCGAAAGCAAATGCCTTGTTTCCAATGCCATCTCCTGGAACAGCTCCTGCTCGAACAATGAGTCCCGAGCGCGTCTAATCAAGTCCTCAATCTCGAGGTCGCTTTGGGGGGCGAGTAGTAATCGATTTTGGTGAGATGATCCCAGCTTCTTTCCGCCTTGGACAATCTGGACGCGAATCGCCTTCGGTTTTTGTACAAGAGCCTGGTCTAGGATTATGGTGCCGTCGTCTCTGGCCCGAAGAGGGGCGAACCCGCGTGCTTTGAATAGGTCTGTGGCTGCCAATATGTTAGCGGGACCTATAGCGACTTGATGCCTGCGCATACCCTCTGAAAATCCAAACTGGACGCCCAATGTGCCCCTTTCGCGGGGAAACCTGCGGAGTGACCAGCCTCTCCCGGTGATGGAAAGTATCTGGCTCCAGTATTGTGTTTCCTTGTGCACCTCTTTTTCCAATCTTGTGGCGGCTTGGAGCAACGAGTCTGCCGAGGAACCCAATCCTTCCATGGTCCAGCCCTTGGCCACGAGATCCCGCTGCCTCTTCTCGCGTACATCTGGTTGTCTGAGTGGCCACTTGTCGTACGAAAAGGATCCATCCGGCACGCCGCTGGTCTTGAGGGCAGGGGACAGGTAATTAGCGCCGCGCGGACTGTCTTTGGATAGCAGGAGGCCGAGAAAATCGATGGTGAAGAGGATTTCTTGTTGCGCATCACTACAGTCGATTAGAGCTGCGTGCAGATGTACACGAAATTTGGCGTGCGTACTTGATGTGCCTGAACATGTCGGCCTTGACTTGGCGAATGTGCTCTATCCTTTTCTTCACATCGTCAGCGTCGTCGTTGTCGTCGTCGTCGTCTTCATGCTGCTCTTCTGTTGTGACATTGCCAGCCTCTTGGTCTGCTGCCATTTGCCTGAGCTTATCCTCATTCATATGTCGATATTGGCCGAATTGCTGAGAAATGCGCGCGAGTTGCGACATCAATGATTCTTCCTGTTCGCCATCAGAAGGTATGGGTCGTAAAGCCAATGGGAAGCTGGCATGGCCCTCTGAAGGATCCGGGTCAGCCATGGCGATGGAATCGGGAGAGAGTTGTGTAGAGGGAGGAGGGCGGCGCGTGTAAGTATGCGAGTTGGTGTTGAGGCGCGTCACCGTGTCGTCGCAGAGGAAGGCCAGGCTATCGACCCATCGCAACCTATCGATAAGAGCTCTCTGCGCACGAGGTCAAGGACGAACCGTGTAACCCACGATCCCTGCCCGCGCGGTTCCGCCCGATGGGAGACGCAACAGAGAGCTAGGACATCCGTCAACTTCTCCTCAAGCCCCCTCCTGATCTCCCCTCTCCTGAGCATCTTGCCAAAATGACGACGAGATACAGAGTCGAGTGTAGGTCCAATTCCACTTCTGTCTAAACTAATACTAATCAATTTCACTCCAGATGCTCTCAAGGTCCGTATAGCTCTCCGCCCGCACTTGGTCGTATTATACTGATCAGTACCAGTAGACTCACCGACGAGACCAATTGGTATGTTCTTTCCCAAATTTACGATGAGATTGTTGCTGATTGATCCTTAGATTGAGTGGATCAAGGTATGCTCCTTCGACTGGACAACCCCATCGCCTGACTTTATTAGGGTCTACTGGCTGTCCCATTTGTACTGCACTCGCAGCCTACCGCCGTCTTTGAACCTCACCATGAGGGCAGTACTGAAAAGATGGCTGCGATTGCGCATCGCAGATATGCCGAGATTATGCGCGACGTTGAAGCGCTCATCAACGACCACAGTTTGTCCCATGACACCTGTCAGGTGGTACCTCTCTCTAAACATGTACTAGTTGCGCATCAACGAGCGGGGACGGAGCAAAACTCGAAACTCAAGCTGCTGGTCCCAGCAGTCTCCAAGTTCTTCACCCCGCTGCTGCTCCATGATGCTTTCGTCTACCAAGACACTCGACGTTTCATCAGCCATCGTCGCTTTGTGGCCCCTTCCTTCAATGATGTCCGCCTCATTCTCAATACCGCACAGGTCATGTCGCTGGTGCGGGCCGGGCCGCTCGACCTGATCACCTTTGATGGTGATGTCACCCTGTACGATGACGGGCAGAGTCTAACCCCAGACAACCCAGTGATTCCCCGCATCCTCGAGCTGATGCGCAAGGGCACGAGGATCGGCATTGTGACTGCCGCTGGCTATACGGAGGCACTTCGCTACTATGAGCGTCTGTGTGGCCTCCTCGAAGCAATAAAGCAGTCTGACATGCCCAATGAGTATAAGCAAAATCTTATTGTGCTGGGCGGCGAGAGCAGCTACTTGTTCAAGGTCTCTGAGGCAGAAAAACACCTGCTCGACTACGTGCCAAGGCCGGACTGGATTCTCAAGGAGATGGAGTCATGGACTGATGAAGATGTGGCTGAGTTACTGGACGTTGCAGAGGATGCACTCAAAGAGTGTGTCAAAAACATGAGACTACCCGCAGATGTGATCCGCAAAGAACGTGCCGTTGGTATCGTTCCCACAGCAGGAAAGCGATTCGCACGCGAGCAGCTAGAAGAGACAGTGATGGTGACCCAGAAAATTTTGGTATGTCTTCTCCTCATATTGTGATACTGGCTGACTTGTGAATAGGAAATGTCCCCTGTTGGTCGACGCCTGCCGTTTTGCGCATTTAATGGTGGCAACGACGTTTTTGTCGATATTGGCGACAAGTCTTGGGGTGTCCTCGCCTGCCAGCGATTCTACGGCGGCATTGAAGGGAGCAAGACGCTCCACGTTGGCGACCAATTTCTGTCGGCAGGTGCCAATGACTTCAAAGCACGTCTGGCCTGTACGACGGCTTGGATTGCGAGCCCGGCTGAGACGTGCAATTTGTTGGACGAAATAAGTGAGTTGGACGCCGCAGTGAAAAGAAAGTGAGATCCGGCCACGCGTACTGCGGGAATGATTGAATGAGGGATGAGCTTACCATTCGAGGCTATTTGTTACCTAACACCTTTTTCCTTGCCTTACCGCTTCACCAAAATCTTGTAATCTGTAAAGTTTCCATTGGTAACGTACTCGTAAGTTGGCCATGAACCCATCCATGGAAAGTCCAAGGACGCATCAAAGTATATCAATTCCCTATTCGGCATGATGACCAAGTCGCATTGTTCGAACAAAAATCGTCTTTCATAGCGTTTTGGAAGTCTAATTTACGGGGACTCTACTCTTGCTTGTCAGTCTCAGCTTCTGCTGCTTCCAGCTCATCGACCTTGTTGTCTTTATCCCCCCACGCTAGCTCTACATATCTGCCAAATATCAGCATCATGGCCGCAGCAGAGACCGTCTTGACATTACTTACTTGGTGTGGCTTCCCCTGGCAAACACTTGATCCTTCTCATTGGTGAAATGGACAGTGGTAAATGCCAATCTTCTACCAACTGATTGCCGCAACTTGTCAGCAAATATCAGGACGACTACGTGTCGACTGGCGACGTACTCTTATCACATCGTGCCTCTCCCCGGATCAGCTGGCCAATAGTGCCGCCAGAGCTGGGATACGACACTAGAATCTTCAGTACTTGCCTCATCAACTAGCCAGTGCAGGACTCACCATTGATATCTGTCGAGACGCCTGTGGCAAAAAGGCCGCGAGACGCTACTGCGAGAGAGCCACCGAGATCGACTGCGACGAGGCGTTTGATGAGTTCTGGTCCAGTTTTGAAGAATCAAAGACAAACCCATGCTAGCAATGGTTCCTCCGTGGAGTGTCTTTAGGCGGTTGGTGTGTTGCTGCTCGATGTGCAATTGGAATTGGACATAGCCCAGCCGGGCGCTGGTGATGCGGAGCTGCAAGGTGTCAAACCGAGTCTTGAGAGATGAAGAGAATAAGATTGAGAAAAAGCGTATGGAAATTGATAACATCGAAATAATAAAGAGAAAATAATCCATCACGTACGTTGTTCAACAGCCTGCAAGTACACATGGGGTTCAGTTTGCCGTCTTGAGCATACCCAAGGAGCATCCTACCGTGGCTCAAGACCGGAACCCGTCTGGAATGATCGCCAGACAGACTCGACGAAGCCTTGGATTTTCTGATTAGTCCGCATTCTGACGTTCAAACAGACATCATCAGTTGTTGTTGAAGGATGGCGGTTCGCTAGACCTCGGAACATGGTCATCGGCAGAGTGGCACGCGCTAGTCAGATGTGCCGCTAGTCCAGCCCTACATGACTGTGTTACTCCAGATCGCGTCTCTCTTGTGCAGACAAACGCTCGCGTATTTTCGATACCTTCGTCCAGTACATCATGATCCCAAGGTAGCGAACCTCTGCACGAGTCCGTCATTCCACCGTTATGTCGGTCTCCTCCTCCCAAGCGCTCGAATATCTCGAGCAACAGCCCGGTCTCACCCACAAGCGGCTGTACCAGCAACCGTCCACGGCTTTGGCTGTCTTCCGCCGCATGCTGCCGCACCTAGGTCAGTCGCCGTCCTCAAATTGGCTGCATGCAACAGGATCTGACATCCTGGTTTACAGCAAAAGCAATCGTCATGGCCATGCTATACATGACGGGACCGTTTTCGGCCGCGGAGCTCGACAACTGGATTCGGCCAGATTCCAAAGGGTACGTCTTTTGCGCCAGAAGTTGGGCAGATCGCTAATAGCGACTAGAGAAAAAGACAAGGCCATATCTGTGCTGGAAGCCCTCCATATTGTCGCCCAAGCACCTGAACCATCTGGCGCCCGCGCCTATCGCCTCTCCAGCGGCTTCCAAAACTCTCTGAGACAAGCCCTCACCGGCGGAGGCAACCATCGTTCGTTCGGAGTACCCTGCGATACACCACCCAAAAGTAGGATTTCGATAGAAGAGTTGGATGACTACGCGCGGAGGAAATGGGAGGCCATTCTATACTACATGGTTGGAAGCACCGGCGCTGGCATGGCGGGCGGTTCTGGCATCAGTCAAGGCACCAAGACACTTCTGGAAATGGGCACCTTTGTCGAGACCAAGTTTGGTCGCACAGCAATTACCAAGGCTGGCTTCTCGTTCTTACTTCAAGAAGTCAACGCGCAGGTCTGGAGTCTTTTGATAGTATATCTGGACTCTGCACCCACGGTACGCACTTGCTCGTACCGCCCACCCATCGCAATGTGTCATGCATGCTGATAGCCTTCCAGTTAAAGATGGACCAAGTCGACGTGCTGTCATTCCTCTTCATGCTCGGTAGTCTAGAACTAGGTCAAGACTACAGCACCGCTCCGCTATCCCCTACCCAGCTTCAGATGCTAGACGACCTCAACGACTTTGGCATCGTCTTACGTCCCAAAAACCAACCGCGCTTCTACCCAACCCGCCTCGCGACGACACTTACATCTGACGCAGCCGCCCTCCGCAACACCGAGTCCATCTCGACCGCTCTCACGGCCTCATCTGCCTCGGACGGCAGCGGCAGCAGCAGCGCCATTAGCGGCGCCCCCAGCAAAGGCTACATCATCATCGAGACTAACTACCGACTGTACGCCTACACGTCGTCAGAGCTGCAAATTGCAGTGCTTAACCTCTTCGTGACGCTGGAAACGCGGTTCCCCAACCTCGTCTCGGGCAAGCTGACCAAGGAGTCGGTGCAGCGGGCCATCACGCTGGGCATCACGGCTGACCAAATCATCTCGTACCTCGACACGTACGCGCACCCACAGATGCAGCGCCGCAACCCGGTCCTGCCGCCCACCGTTGTCGACCAGATCCGCCTGTGGCAGATCGAGGGCGACCGCATGCAGGCCACCGAGGGCTTCCTCATGAAGGACTTCAAGGACTGGGACGAGTACCGCGACATTCGCGACTATGCAAAGGCCATTGGCGTGCTGAGCTGGGATAGCGATTCCAAGCGCTTGATGTTCATCACAAAGACAGAGCAGATTGGCCAGTTTATCAAGAATAGGAGTAAGCGCTGATGGCTGTGGTGGGATCAAGGGCGTGTCTGCTGGGCTAGCTACGTGGGCATCTTGATCTTT
>JAIFKG010001198.1:0-12743 GCA_020351975.1 Phyllosticta ampelicida | reverse complement strand
TCTTTGCCCTCCTTGACGCCGCAATCGACGATTTCCAGGGCTGTGCGTCCGCAAAAGTGATTGGTTCAACACCGACACTGTGGCTCCTCCTATACCTGGCATCGATCGATCCTTTGTGGCCGCCCAAGTATCTTTTCTGCCTGACGCCGCACTTTTCGACGTTTGAAGTTGCAACCCTACCAATTTAATTGGCTTGATACGGCCAATTGCGCCGTTTTCCCGGTGCTCTCCGCTTCTGTACTACGCCTCGCGCGCTTACCCATATCAACAAGTGCAGGGCATCAAGCCGCCCCAGCCCCCATATTTGCCGCCCGCCGCAACCCCAGTTGCTCGACGCGGCCAATCAACGCACATTATTGGCTTCCAAGTGCGCATCATCCACCGCTTGTAGATGGCCCATATGCAGCTGCCCTACGCCTTACACTGCTACGTTCAAACTTGGCCATCTGCGGGGCTGATTGGTCCAGTGGTATTCAGCCCCCATATTTGCCTGACGCCGCACTCTGCTATGTCTGAAGTTGGAGGCTCGGCAAGCGATTGGTCGGCGGAAGGTGTTGTTGGAGTCATCCCAACACCACGGGGAGCACAGTTGCGTTCGAAAAGTTTCATGGCAAAGCTAGCCATGCTCGACCTGCCGCGGCCCCAGCCAACCCAACGCCCCCCCTTTCCATCCTTCGGACGCATCGTGCACCCAGTGCCGCGCACATTGGTTCTGCATTCAAGTAGCTTGTCCTCTGTGGAGCCATTGGATTGATGCGACGACCAACTTCCTCTTTGAAGGTACCATGCTATCACAGCTTCTGATCCATTTCACCGGGGGCATCCGATCGTGCCTTGAGGTCGCACGGAGTGTAAGACGTGCAAAAACATGTCTTGGACGATTGCGCGGGCACCACGAAGAAGACGACTGTATGTCTGGACTGGACGCACCTTCTAGCAGACGCTCAACGTGGGGGTCGCCTCCCTTCCGATGAACTCAGGTCAATTTTCATCGACATGTTGCCATCACGGTCATGGACTGTTTCGGCTGACGGATTCGCTGCTGCATTGGCATACACCTTGTCATCCGCCTCGAAGCGATCTCTCCCTCCAGTCGCTGTTTGGCTAATACACTGAAGTGAGGAGGGTGTAGGTGGCATGCAAGGTGAAGCTCTCATTACAGTGGCCCTTCTTGTGTGGTCGATTGTGAGATATGCGGGGTAGTTGTCCCCCGCCGCCGGCGGTATCACTCTTGACATGGTGAGATGGATGCTGTTTGGTGTTGGGGCTGCTCGGTGTTGATGGGACGGTTGGACTCAGCGTGCGTGGGAAAAGCCGCCAAGTGCCAAACAAAGTAAAGACCGCACCGGAGGTTTTCTGAGATGGTTGGCACGGGGTGCGTCTGTGCAAGTGATGGTCCGCCTTCAGTCACCTTCCCAGCTAACACCAAGCACGCCCATCTGCACGACCATTGAGGGCGCCCCGACTCAGGACCACACGAGAATGCCACAGGACTAGGCCGGCTCGAGCTGTACTGACTTCCACGTTAACGCCGTTGGTGTCTGCTTCTGCCTATCTTTGTCTTCACCGACATGCCTCTTTGCCCTTTGCACATGCTGGTGGCACTCGTCCTTCTGTCTGCCCCACGGCTATGACGCCCATTTTTTCCGCTCTCAATCAACACCGCTACACAGTATTGTAGATGGCTTTCAACTCTGGAGATGAAACCGCGCCGGCCAGTAGGTGTCTCTCCCCAACCGGGCCGGGTAATCCCAACCATCACTCATCACCCAGAACGACGCTTTTCCTAGCTCTCTTGCAGCTAGGTCCAGTCTGTGCATCAAATTGCCACTCGCTTCCTCTGGCCCAAGACCATGTCAACCGCGCTCTGAGCAGCACTCCGAGCGCTCCAAGGCACGAGTTTTTCCTGGGAGTATTCGTGTGGCCAGGACGAGATACCCTGAGATCCACCGAAGGAGGCGTGGGTGTTGGAGCTACTACGGTCGTCATGTCGCCCTTGGGAGCTGGGGGTACTCGGAGAGTCAGAGCGAGGGCCTCCACGGCCTTTCAAGGAAGAGAGTCCTGCAGAGTCATTCAATGATCCCAACTTCGACTCTCGCCTTCGCTCCCGACCGGACTTGGAGACTTCCACTGGCGGGACGCTCCGCCTCTAGAACATTGTCCGGACCATTTGCAACCCGTCTTGGAGCATATACGTCTCCGACCAAAGGAAGCAGGTGTCTATCGCCATTTCAGATAAGGGAAGCTGCGCTGTCTGTGAGTTGAGAGAAAACGAATGCATCGAGGAAAAAGAGCGGGTCAAAGGAAGGTTGTTGTTGTTGTTGTATGAAGAATAATTTGTTTGCTGTTCTAATCTACTGCCACCACCACCACCACCACCATTTAACCAGCCAACCACCTGTTAGCTTTCAGCCCTCAACTCTCATGTACCTACCACCTCACGTACCCACAGCCCCGCCACCACCACTAAGCTCATCCCTGAACCCTCCCTCCTTGCAGTATATGTAGCCAAAAGAATAGCCAGAATAAAAGAAAGAATGGATGTCTCCTCGCTGATATCCATCAAATGTCCCAAAGCCGAACAACAAAGAAAGAAAGAGCCGAAAAAAAAAACCAGTTCTACTCGCTCGGTCGCTGCTGCGACGGTTCGTGTTCATACCATGCGCCATGATACCAATGCCGATACCAATGCGCAAAATTACCCCAAGCAGAACAAAACGATGCAAACAAAGTAGACAGGGAAAAACATGTTCGTAAAGAACGAAAACGAGCAGGCATGCTTCTGGAACAGGAAAGGAAAAAAGTGTGCCAAAAAAAGCATTAGTGGATTCGCAGGCCGAAATCAATGAGATTTGGACCAAAGCAAGAACAACGTCACCGCACAACCCTCCTCCCGCCAAAGAGCGTCAAGCTGAGACTCGTGTCGTTGCCAGCAGCCGAGCCGCCCGGGCCAGCCCCCGAGGCATCGGGCAGGATTTCCCAGCGGCGTAGGTGGAAAGGGATGGGTTTGGTGTACTCGACGCCACCGTTGTTGATATTCTGTTGCGAAAATGAGGCAGCAGAGATCGTGGAAGATGCGGGGCTGGCGCCAGGGGTGCCGCCGCTTTGACCCGGCATGCCAGGGAACGAGTGGAGTGGGCGTTGTTGATGGCCATATGGCTGGTAAGGTTGGTGGCGCGCCTGCCAAAAGCCCTGCTGCTGATGCGCGTGTTGGGATTGGAATTGCGGCATGGGCGAGTGTGGATATCCCGTAGGCTGGCCCAAGAGTCCCCCGCGCGCTTGATGCTGGTGTTGTATGGGCTGGGCGGTGGCAGAGGTGTTGGTGCTGGTGCCAGCTTGATTTGTGCCGTGGAGAGGCGTGACGAGACCGAGCCATGCCATTTCGTTGCCCTTGTCGGTGCGGCCGAGGAGCCAGGCGACGCGCGCGTCGCCGCTGGGGCGCTGTGACTCCATTTTGCAAAGCTGAGTGCGCGCTTCGTCAGGGAGGTCGTCAGATAGCGTTGCCGCCACGTCGAGGGCATATTCCGCGGTTGCTTGAAAGGGGTGTAGCTCGGGATGGAGAAGGTAAGACCGGAGGATCCAAATGAGCGAAGCTTGGTGAGAAGTGTTTGGTTTGCTTGGCGGCGGGTGAGGTTGATGCTGCGGAGAGGCCGTCAATGAGCTTAATGGTGACGAGTGGGCGGATGGCGTCTTGTGGACGACGATAAGATGAAGGAGGGCCTGGATCCATGGACAGAAAGCAGCGGGCGAAGGTTTGGGAGCTTGCGACAGCACCTCGAGCAGGGTGCGGAGTCGCTCCACGATGGCGCCAATGATTTGGCCCTGATTCTTGTCTTCAATGCTCCATGATGTGAGATTGATCACAGAGAGGTAGCGCTGCAGCATCTTTTGACTGTCTTCCCCGTTTTGCAGCCCCGGTCCTGGCTCCTCTCCAAGACGAGACTTGGCAAGCTTGGTCAGGGCAGACAGAATGTGAGACTCGGCATACTCGCGGATCTACAGCAATTAGCACAGGACCAAAGGTTTGTGGTCAGAATCTCACCTTTCTTGTCATTTCCACGTCCAGGCCAGATAGCAAATCAGACCAGACTGACTTGTCAGACTCGACAGACTCTTTGATGGCGGCAATGATGGCGTCTGCCACCCCGACCTCGCCCTCTTCGTCAGACTCGGTGTGCATCTTGAACAAGAGCTGAAGTTCAAGCTGACAAAAGGGGACCGAAAGATCATCGGCAGCATTGACGAGCGTGCTAGCCTCCTCGTCCGGCTCGAGATCCGAAAGGCCGAGCGCGTTGTTAGGGTCCATCATCAAATCGAGAGTCTGCTTGATGATCTTGAATCGCTTCTCGTCCAGCAGGGTCGAGCCATCTACAGTTCCCACGGGTGGGCTGATGCCCATGACCACGCAAAACTCCTGAGGTGTGCGAGGCGCGTGGTAGCGGAGGACCTGGAGCAGGCGCGGGCTGTGCAGCAAGGCATCGAGGCGGGCAGACTGGCCCCGGCGCGTCTGATCTGAGCAAAGATCGATCGCCTGGCGCACCAGCTGCAGCGCCGTGCCTTTCTGACTGTGGCAAAGTTTTTCCTGCTCGAGTCGGTAGCGATAGACCTCTTGAACGAGGCCAAATCCCTTGACGCTCTCCATGGGCAAAATGGCGTCGAGCAGTCGCAAAGACGCTTCGGCGGCCAATGAGGGATCCGACTTTTTGAGCACCGTGATTGTGCGCTCAGAGAATTGGATGAAGTTTTCGAGCGACAGTGAGCCCGAGCCGACGGCGGACGGGAGCATTTGGCCAAGTAGCTGCTCCTTGCTGCCGATGAGTAGACTTGAAATCGTGTCAGACATGTGCCTGTCAAACGTCTTTTCATCAAAGGCTTTTAATCGCTGGAACCACTGCCCAAACTTGCTGTTTGTGCCCTTTTCCTTGTCAATCTGCTCTTCGATGCGAGTGACGACCTTGGCGAAAACTCGCGCGACCATGTTCTCGTCCATGCTGGTTCCACTGGCCAGAATTCGGTCAATCTCTTCGTCAAAGCACACTTTTGAGCCAGTCTCGGCCATGCTGTCTGACGCGGGCGAGCATGCAGCGATTGCGGATTTTTGGTCGAGCCGGGCCAAGTCGGAGGTTAGCTGCAAGACCAGATTGGCATCCCGTTGAAGGCGGCAGCACAAGTCTGCCAAGGCCAACAGGAAGGCCCGATCGAGTGGCCTTGCGAGTCTCAGCTTTACATACTGTTCAGCGAGGTTGTTGTAGAGTGGTAGGAGAGCGCCGATGGCGGCAAATGCGGCGTGGTGGTAGTTAAGCGTGTCTGCGACTGCTGCAAAAATGGAGTTATCGTTGGAGTCCATGGCGAGCTGTAAGACATCGGCGAGAATTGCAAAATCTTCGAGCTGCTCTAGGACATCTCTGATGATGTAGAACCGGCACGGCGTGAAAATAAAGTCTTCCCGCATCTCGTTATCGCCCAACTCGAACGCTGCAGGATCGAGGAAGTATATCAATTCTTGACGCAGCCAGTGGCTGATTTCGAATCGAACGCTGGTGCTGAGGTTTGGAAAGCAAGTTTTAAATGACAATGCTTCTCCGTCTTTCATCGTAAAGATCTTTTTCAACTGGGCGAGGATTCCATCGACGTGGCCGTGGAAAAGCTCCATGGATGGACTGAGCGTGGTGGTAAGGATGGTCTCTCGAAGATTGAGGACGCTGTCGGGAAGGTCGTGAGAAGGAAGCTCTGCAATCAGGCGGATAGGGCAGCTGTGACCCTTTCCCGACTCGGTGCCTGTAAGACTGCCGCTGGCAATCAACCACTGGAGATATCTGCCGACAGAGAAATGATGTGATCGCACAAGCTCTGCCACGAGGCGGAAGAAGTCGCGGTGCTTGATATCCCGCAGCCGTTGGGCATCGCCTAAAAAGGCCAGTATGGCGCTGTCGATATCTGCACCCTTCATCCTCCACTTTCGCAGCAGGCGGGCGGCAACGTAGAGACGGTGTTCTCCTTCGCGGTAGAGCGAGCATGCCCATTGCAAGACGGTGATGGCGAGGCTGTGACAGTCCGGGACGAGGTCCAGACACTTGGCGGAAAGATCGTTGATGTTCAAGTCTAATGACAGTGAGTCGAGGGACGAAATGACTGCTTTTTGCGCAGATGTGTTGCTCTGCGCCCATTTGCACTTCCACCCGGTCAACCTCTCATTCCTTCTTATGACGTCCCGCGCGGCGGCCTGCACGACCGGCGGGTTGGTCTCGGTTCTTAGGGTCTCGATGATGTGTTGATGTCTCTTCCAAGTCTTGGGGATAATCAAGCAGTTGCGGTGGTACATGGCCAGAGTAGACACGAATTGACGGACTTGGTTTACAAGGGGCTGGGCGAATTCGGCAGCATCATCCAAAGTCATCTTTACATGTTAGCTCAAGCCCACTAGGCCATGCAAGTACTCACGGTATCAAGATGCACAAGCAACGTCTCGGCAAGCCGCCGGCCCCGACGACGCACCGAAACCAAATCTTGCCAATATATCTTCATGAGAAGGAGCCATATTGGTAGCTTGTCAGGTTCGGCGGTCTCGAGGGATAGGAGGAGCCAATCGAGAAAATGATCCTGGTCCAAAAGACGTTCCGTGTAGAGTTGGGTGGAAAGACGAATGCTGCTAGGGTTAGCGTGGTAGCTGTGCAAGGGCGGCAAACGTACGTATAGTCCATCTTGTCCCGCCAACCCTGCTGACCGCAGTTGTTGATTGTACCCTCGACGAATTGCTCGACAAAGATTGTCCACTCGCGAACCCACTTGAGCTCGCCGCCCATGCCCCCGGAATTGCTGGCACCCTTTCTCATCCAGGCTCGCATCTCATTTGCGCCAACGCATTTGGCCAGCCAGATGGCTCTTGCGATGGGAATATTCTTGCCCAGGCATTGTTCGAGCAGAAGCTTGCCTCGAATGCCGTGAGGAATGCGGCGCTTCGGCGCCAGAGCGGGATTGGCCAGGTCGCGCAGCCACTCCTCCCGTTTGGTGTCCGTGACAGTGATGCGCGGCGGTGGCTTGAAGGTGGATGCTTCCTTGACGCGTCCGGCCGCCTGTCGTTTCTCGAGAGCCTGGATGAACAGAGAGGAGAGAGTCTGGAGCGTTGACTTGGTGCGCAAGCTCGGACTGACGTAGGTTTTGGCAGCGTTGATGTCGACTTGGCCCTTTCTCTCCTCAAAATAGCCCACCTTGACCGCGTCCGCGGTCAAATTGTCCTCGGGGTGGTTTCCATTCCACGGATAGAAGTCGACCGTATTTCCGCCTATTCGGACAGCTTCGGCGGGAGTTGACAGAGACTCCTGCCGTTGGGACGCGGGCTTCTTCGCCGCAGGCGCCGGCGAGGCTGTCCTGCCGAGAGGCGTCGAGGTTCTGGTTGGAGCGCGGAAACCGGGTCGCGGAGGCACGGGCAGGGTTCCAGCTGGAGGAATGATGTTTGGACGTTGTGAGGCTGGCGTGCTGTTGCCGAGGCCAGCAATCGCCACGTCTGGGGACTCTTCAAAGACGGCCTGCGGCCTGCCGCGGGGGGCGGGCTTGAGGCCATCGTGCGCAGCAGGCTGAGCGCCCGTGCCTTGATCGGACGCGGGCTGCTTCGATCTCTCGACGGGTGCTTTGGTCTCGTCGGCGGTCAGGTCGATGACGGTATCGGGCTGGCGCAGGTTGGCAGTGAAGGCGTGGGACTGCGGAGGGACAAGACGTGCTTGGGTCGACGCTCGCTGGAGAGCCCCGCCGCCGGTGCGCTGCGCTGTCGACGGGCCAGGACGAGAAGTCATGGCACTCTGGGTCCATGCGTGATCAGGCGTCGGCAGCCATGTTTACTGTCGCAGCGATGGGAGTTGTGGCAGGTAGTCGGCACGAGGGTCGCACATCTGGGGTCGGGTCAGTGTGGCAACGGCCGAGACGGACGGCGGAGGGCATACCGGAGCCGGAGGCGCAGGGAGAGGGAGAGGGGAGGGAGAGGGAGAGGGAGAGGAGAGAGTCGCAGTGCAATGGGACGTGGATGGGTGGAGAGGACGAGGGGAGACGGATGTGCGGCCAGGTCGACGGCGCGTACCGGTGGTGTGGTGGAGTGGTGGTGTGCTCTTGGGCCCTGTACGGATCACGGTAGGTATGTCAAGGTTACGGCGGGTTGCTGGCTCGGCTCGGGGCATTAGCCGCGCCAGTGGCACGCGTGGTATTGAGCGGCGAGGGTGTCAGCAGGGGAAGCAGAAGACGGTTGTTTAGTGCACGCCGCGATGGTCGACGAGATGGGTCTTGGGTCTTGACCGGGAGGCTGGCCGGCTGTGTCTGTGTGTGTCTGGGTCTGGGTCTGGACTGCCATCGCATCGCATCGCATCGCTCGCTCGCATCGCATCGCATCGCATCGCATCGCATCGCCTCGCCCATGTACGTTCCCAGCTGCGTGAGGCCACGGCCCAGGCGCGAATCCTTGCGGGCACCCCGTACCAGGCGCCGTCGGCAAACACCACAACCGAGACGCCTATCTCAGCTTCTTCGTCTCTGCAACCGCGTCCGCCTCATCTCACATCCACATCTCTCTCGCACATCCTCCTGCCTTTGCTCTCTCGCGTCCGCAATGGCGTCGCAGAAAAGAGACATGCGGAGGGACGACCTCGGTGCGCCTCGCCCAGGCATCCCATCCGCTCCCCCACGTCTTGCTGGTTGCTTGCTGATTGCTTGCTTGCAGTGATCCCCTACAGTCAGGTCGAGAGCAAATCCGACCCAGATTTTGCCGGTGAGCGGCCGTTTGTGCGTTGATGCACCCGCGGCTGGAGCTGACGGGACGCGCAACAGGCACAATGGCTAGCACGCTGCCCATGGCCGCTGTAAGTGATTGCCGTCATCATCATCATCAGCTGTGGTTAACAGCGCCCAGATATTTACGAGGAACAAGTGAGTCCTCTCACGCGGCCAGGTTGCAGGCAGTCGCGTCCGTGCTAACACCAAATCCGAAACCTAGGATGGTCGGCTGGTAAGCACAGGTCCGCCTCTCGCAACGTCCATCTAAACCTCCATCAGGGCCGCCGTCATCTTCGCCCTCCAGACCTGGTTGGCAGAGACGCCCGAGTCCAAGAGCGCTGCCTCGACCCCGGGTATTTTTTCAGTCGGCATGTCGAGTGAGTTTGTCGGCCTCCCGCAACCTTAATGGCCATGACTAACGCCTCCCAACCAGTCATGTCCCTGCTTGTTGTGAGTGTTTGCGGCCGCCGCAACGCCCGTTTCGATGCTTGGGTGCTGACGTTTATTCGAGTCGTATTTGCCGCTCTTCCTGCCTCCTCCGCCCGTTCGCGCAGGCACCGGTTCAGGTACCGAAGCCCCGGCTGCCGTGCCCCCGGCGCAGTAGTGGGGGACGTTGTTTTTGCAAGTTGCTGCCACGGGAGGGTGAAGGTTAGGCTACGCGGTAGACATGTATGCGATTTCGTCTTGTCAGCACGTGTTGAGTCGACCGGCAACGAGACATGAGCCCGGATTGGCTTACGCCACAGCATCCAAGGCTCAGGGTGTGGGTGCGCACAGTAGATTCGACGAGGAAATCCAATCCAGCTCGGTGAGCGATCAAGAGCAAGCGGCCTCGGTGCTATGTGTGTAGTTGTCGCCATCCTCGTGAATCAACTAGCTGCTGGCTTGGCAGCGACAGGAACGGCTGGCACGTGCTTGAGGCGAACAAAGAACCTAGCGAGAGACGTGGCACAGCAAACGGACACGACGACGGAATGCAGGACTACACGCAGCAGATGAGGCTGTACAGAATGAGTAAAAAGGCCAGGCCAAAGGCGACGCTGCTTGTGCAAGCACCAAGTAGTGGAGGTGGCGTTGGCGCACGCGCACGCGCACTGGGCCTGGTCTGGGCACCCACCACGCCCATTGACGGACTGCCTGCGGCGGCGGCGCTAAGCGGATTCGTATATTTAGCGGAGGCCCACGTCTTCCCTTCACCACCAACCCAACTCCACTCCACAACACCACACCACCACAACACCACGACGCCCGACCTCCTGCTGCTCCATACCCCTCAGCCACCCTTCCTGCCCCGTCTTCTTTCTTCACCACACTTAGAAAGAGTCTCAGCAAAAGACAGGTTTATGTCAACTATCGAAAACCTCAGGACCTTCGGTAGGCTCAGCCCCGCTTCACCCAACCCCTCGTCAGCCTCGCGACCTCATCTCAACATGCTTGCGCCCGCGCCGTGTTGACCTTTGCGGGCCGCTCGATGCGACAGCCCTCCCTCATGCGCTGCTCGCTGATCACTGCTCGCTGATCACTGCTCGCTGCTCGCTGCTCGCTCCTCTTACCCCAACCCTCGCGCTGACCGCCCTCTGCAGACCCCTTCGCCGAGGCCGACGAGGACACAGGCGAGACCAAGCAGTCTCAGAATTACATCCATATCCGTATCCAGCGTATGTGCCACCCTCCCAACCTCACCCTGCTCCCTCCACCGACCGTCCTCTGACGTCACGCGCCTCGCGCCCCTGGGACCCCGCCGCTGATACGTGGCACCTGTAGAGCGCAATGGCCGCAAGACCTTGACCACGGTCCAGGGCCTGCCCAAAAAGTTTGACCAGAAGAAGATCCTCAAGGTGATCAAGAAGAAGTTTGCCTGCAATGGCACCATCGTTCACGACTCGGAGATGGGCGAGGTGATTCAGCTCCAGGGTGACCAGCGCAAGGATGTCCAGGAATTTCTCACCGATAAGAAGGAAGGATTGGAGCTAGACGCCAAGACCATCAAGGTTCGTCTGCCTTGCCCCTCGACGTCGCTGCCACTGACAACAGCCAGGTCCACGGTTTCTAAGCACCCGCCAGTCTACCCCGTCCGCCACCGCGACCGATTACAAGTCCGCACACCACGGCTTATTTGCCCCATAGAGCCACGAGCAAATCCTTTGCTCTTCTAGCTGTGGCCACATCGCTCGCATCCGGCGCCGTAGATATTGCAGTTCGCACTACCGGAGTGGCGGGCAAGACGCGCCAAAGGATTGCCCGCAGGGCTTGGACTGGGAATTGCATGCTTATGACTCAGCCGATTCTTTTTTTTCTCTTTTTCTGCACCTCTTTCGGTTCATTACGACTGAAACGAATGTGTGTGTTTTGCTTTTGTGCTTGCTGCTTATGCACTTCCCCTTTCTACCAACCTAGTCCCCTCGTGTGGCTGGTGATCCGACTCGCTGCTGGCATCGTCGGACGGAACAAGGGAATCTTGCTAATTTGCAACTGCGAGTCTTTTCTTCCCAGTCACTCCTTTTATACCAGAGTACCGTGCCTCGAGCGCTCCATTTTTGGAGCTCCAACGGCTCGAGATTATGGAGTGCAATCAATTTTCGGCTTTCGCACCAAAACTTGCGCTCTGTGGACGTTTTTTGAGGTGGCGATTCAACTGACTTGCGCATATCTCGCGACGATTACAATTGCGATTACGATTCCGGCTGCACCTCTCCCTGCTCTCCGCGCACTATCACCGCATCTGCACATTGAGTCAGGTCAGCTCAAGCACAAGCAAGAGGCGGGGTGAAGTGGGGTCGTGCATTCGTGGGGTGTTGGTGTGCCCACATACTTACAAGGCTGCTTACGCTTCAGCGTGCCCCGTATCCGTTGCTGCATTCTGTACACTCAACATCCCCGATATCCCGCCGTTCCGACAACCCGAACTTCCCGGGAGTCGTGTCGCGTCGCATCGCTCCGTTGGCGTGCTCGATGTCGCCCGATGGCAGCAGCAAGACTGAACACGAACGGGCAGCGGGACGCAACGGAACACAGACGGCACATGTGGATGACTACGTGCAAATATGGGCGCGTAGGTACTGAGTGCACACAAAGGACGGCGTTGGATGGACGCTGACGCAAAAACGTGACGTGACGATTTGAAGATGCCGGTGGTGGTGGTGGTGGTGGTGACGGGGGCGGCTGCTGACAGGTTGACAGTGCGGTAGGACCACTTGGGGTGTCTTGTCTGACCGGGTGAATGAGTGGCCTTCTCTGCTTGCCGCCATTCACTCTGCTATAGTCATGCCGACTGCGCGAGCCCATTTGGGGCTTTGTTTGGCCATGGCTGTGTGCACGACGTGCGTGGGTGGTGCGACCTGCCTTGCTCAGCTGCGTCCGGGTCTGGATTGCTTTGCGTTTCACTGCGGGCGGGCCAAAGGGTCTCAGGACGGCATCCGTGTCCCTGTCGCTCTGCTTGCTTGCCTATGCGCATGCATGCGATCTTCAGCAAAGAATTGGCAGATCTGGACCTCTGGGCGGCGAAGAGACGAGCGATGACGGGTTGACACAGAGGCTGTGCACGCAGCAAGCGGCCGACCGATTGAGCGGCAGGGTGCGGTGCCTTTGCTGGCACGGTTGAAGAGTGGTGGGCCGATCCGATAAATGAAATGCAAACGGGTGGAAGCATGGGTCCTTGGGGGAAGAGGAGGGAGGGACGAGCTACATACAGCCCCCCCCCACAGCTGGCGTGCCGGTCAGGTCAGGGGGTTTGAGAGAGAGAGAGAGAGAGAGAGAGAGAGAGAGCTTCTCTTCTCTTGGGCCGCTCGCCGATGGAAGCGCAACGACTGCGTGAAGTGCTTGCTTGCCTGCTGCGTCTTTGCGCTGCGTCTTTGCGCTGCGTCTTTGCTTTGCGTCTGCTTCTGCTGTTTTTTTTTTTTTTTTTTTTTGGGGGGTTTTTAAGGGTGGTGGGTGGGTGGTTTGTTGTTTTGTTTTTTTGGGTGATGAAACCTTTGTGGTACTGGGCG